>JANXHW010000002.1:235742008-235979508 GCA_026170595.1 Plestiodon gilberti rubricaudatus | reverse complement strand
ATCTGCTGTTAAGCTGCAATATAAAAAATCTGGCAACATCACTTACTCTAGGTTTTGAAACCGAGTGTCTAAACAGTATCTGTATTCCACAGGCTATAAATGGAGTCATAGACAGATAAATGTCATCTTAAACATAAAAAAGCTGAATGATTCGGTCTCAGATTTATTTGTTACCCTTATTTTTCTTATTTCGTCACAATTTTGTGTGTATCTAATGCACCCATCCCAGGAAGAAAATCATTAATGCTGCAATAGGGGACAGGAATATTGCAGTATTCAAAGGAGAGCTTGGTTAGAGATTCCAGGCACATTTCAAAAACACACCCTTGCCTGACAGCTTTTCAGGATTCCTGCACTGCTCACCCATCTCAAAAGAGTCTTCAGTAATGGGCCTGAATTTAAGCTTCTGTGTCAGGGCACAACACAGTTCTCCTTTATCACCATATGGAGATACATATATAGAATTCTCTAAAAAGTGAAGAAAGCCAAGGTTAAAAAAGGAGCAAATCAACCACTTCTCTTTGGGCTCAAATAGTCCATTTTGACAGCTGATTCCGTCTCTGAAAGCATGCAGCACACATAAAATAAATACAGGTTGAAAAAAATAAATAAGAAATCATTGTAACTGTCTACTATATCCTGGATTGCCTGCATTAAAAAAAAATCAAGATCCATCTGAATTAGTATTTGTTTAGTGTAGGATTTCCTGGACAGCTAATATCCACACAAACAATTAGACATGAGGACCATGAGAGGGGAAAGGCAATACTTAAAAATTTGAACTGCAAGTTTTATTTTTTTTAAGGGGTTGAACAGGAAACTGAGGTTGAAATTCAAAGCAAGCAAGCTCATTTTCTAGGCAGTGATGAACATGTCTATGTTTCTTTCAAGCTTTGCTAGAGGTTTTTAGGTTATTGGACCTTCAATGTGGGATTTTAGTTTTCTTTGAAAAGTGCAGAAACTTTGAAAATGACAAATAATCACATACGTATACCCCTATAATGCTACTTGGCTTAAGAAGTCAACGCTTTTTATGGGACCTGTTGCTAACACTAGTACCACTGAATGATCTCATCTTTCATTCTGGCTACATTCCAACATACAATTTCATTAACCCAGGTACTGCAGGTGATAAAACTCATTTTTCCCCAAAGAGACAGCTAAAAAGTACCAGTTATACATTTATGAAGTACCAGCAATCAAAATTATGGATTTTCTAAAAGGTTTTTAACTACTTTTATTGAAAGGAAAATCGCTGTCTCAGACTTTTGTGACACTATTGCTAATAATAAATTTTACCATTTAGACATAGCATTAAGGTGGGAGATGGTGTCAATAAAAAAGTATGAAACAAAGATGATCCTTGTCTCTTAAGTAGTGCTTTCTGATTAGATACCGGAAATTAAAAGTGGGAAACAAACTAAGCACCTAAAACTCTCATGTGTAATAATGAAAGCAATGGGTTTGGTTTCAAGCATGTACAACATGCAACAAATGCACATTCAATGTAACTATGAAATGTATGCTGCAGCGTTATTTGTTCATGCAGAAAACTGACCATAAGAACTAAAATAAGGACTTGGAATAGATTTGTTAATTCTTTATTCGTTTTTTTTTTTTTTTTTAAAGAAGTGCTATATAAAAAGGTATTTGCAATAGTATCTTTGGGCCACTTCACTAAAACTTTTCCTTCTGATATTATATACATCACTAGAGGGCAGTATGGTATTTAGGCCACTCTGACCTTTTTAAGTGATGTAACTATTGGAAAGGTCTTGAACTTCCGTACAATGTCAGAGAGGTTAACAAGGATGCTGTAAAAACCTATGGCATTCAGGACTGAACTCCAACTTACACATTTGACAATGTGGAGAAAAAAATGAACATATCTTTTCCTATCTGTTAAGAGTCAAGGTGTATATTCACATTGAACAGATTTCATATGATTTGGTCCTCCTGTTATTATTTACAGTGGATTTATACTATGACATACCTTTAGCCAGCTATCTATGTTTGAAGAAACAGGCAAGGACCATGTGTATGAATATATCTTCTGTGATCTTTCCTCACACACCATCCCTAGCTTACAGCTTATTTTACCAGAAATCTTTGTTTTGTTAACTGTAGAGTTAACTTCAGCTCTAAAACTTTCTGACACGCAAATGATAGCAATTAATGTATTTGGAACAATTTATGATTTCCGGCCTTCCTTCAACGTGTATTAGCATATACCTGGTTTCTTTAATGTGCACTTTTTCCTTCACAAAACCACAAGCATAGTTGCTGGAATTTCATGTGGAAGTGCTTAAGGGGTTGAAAGTTAACACCTTTGTGAGCTGAGCAGCCTCACAGTTGCTGCTAAACAAAAGCCTCTTTTAGGAGCTTTCCTGAAATGTTTTCTTAACATGTTCCAAGTAGTTTTAGGCAAGCAACTAAAGTAAACAAGATGTTACCACGATAAAAACACTTGTGAAAACATTGCAGAATGTGCCGAGTAAGTTTCTCACACAAGCCCTCCTTAGTTTTATTAAAAGTTAAATGTACACGATGTAGATTACCAGCAAGTCTCCACTTACAATGGGAGGAACCTGCAATTTTAAAATATATTCAAATTAGAGGCATTAGTTACTGCTTCCATCAAACACTGCAAAAATCACGAGTGAAAGAAAAACACCACACAGGTTATAGGCTTCTGTGGCAAAAAACGTTTGCTGCAGCAGGATGCCAACTTGAAGTTTAGAGAAATATCCATACTGTCAAGAAAATGAATCTCGTGGATAAATAAGAATGAACTATTGATAGGGTCCACAGGAGTTTTGCAGCACCTTTTTTGACAATCTCTGTCAATTCACATTTGGAGACTATGTCCAAACAGTGTCTGCCATTATCATGCAAAGCAAAGGGTATGATTATCATGCAAAGAGGGCCTTGAAAGTACATTGGGCACATGCAAGACACTGCTACCAATCATCTCAGGACAGTAGCAAAAAAAGCCTAGTCCCAGCCAAAGTAAGCTGCCTTCCTCTGTTTCCCCTTAGACCAGTGTTTCCCAAACTTTTTCGACCTGCGGCTCCCTTGACCATTGGCGACCACTGGCTGCGGCTCCCCAATACATTATGTTGATTTCTGCCAATTGGCATTGCACTGTTTTCCGAGATAATTCTTTGACACTCCGTGGCTCCCCTGGCTGGTTTCCGCGGCTCCCCTGGGAGCCGCACATCCCAGTTTGGGAACTACTGCCTTAGACCAATTTTCCTTCATCAGGCAGGAGATTTCAACAAATATGCTTTTAGTCTGTGACGTCAGAAGCCCTGCCCTTTGACGGCATGCCGAAAATACACCCCCCCACGTTTTTCGGCCGATTTTAGGCCGAAAGCAGCCCGGGTGGGCGGGAGGGCTAATCCAGCCGGGGGGGGCATTTTCGGAGCACTGCTGCTGAATTGCTGCCAAATCCAGCGGCAAGTGCACGACCCGCCGCCATCCCCAACGATGCCTCCGACAAAGCAGGAGAACAAAATGACCCACACAAGAACTCCTGCATCTTCTTTCCATCCTGCTTGGCTCTAGCTGTCCATCCGAGAGCCAATGTACTTTGGGAAACTTCATCAGAAGCTCTTTTGCTATGCTCCATGAACCACTTGCACTGCACTAGTTGGTGTACACTAGCTATTTCTCTAAGCAAGCAAGGTGCAGGGGAAAAATACTACTGCAAGTTTTACAAGTGCTGGAAAACCAATCAACTAGTTATTTCAAGACACACAAAAACTTCCCAATGTTTATGTAGCTTGGCTTGGTTTGCTTGGTCTGTTGATGTCTTTTTACACTGCAGACATCTTCCTGAATATTCTGGAACAGAGTAAATTAAGCTACATACATTACACTGTTCATTTGGTTGTTCAAGAAAAGAGTGAAGAAGGCATGAAAGGAGACGGAAAATTTCCATTATGTACAATGAGGCTTGTTCTGTCTAGGGTATCTTGATTACAAATCTTCATTGGGGCACTGTGAAAAGACACTGGGGCACTGTGTCCTCCACATTGGGGCATTCACTGGGGCACTGTGTCCTCCACAAGCACTATAGCAAAATGCCATAGCCAGTGCCTTATTTTCAAAGTAACCCAATGAAGATTTGTAATCAATTTGACAGAATTAAGTAATACATTATGCACCTTACAGTCCAATCCTATGGGCCATTTACACTGCCTGACGAGTGTTCTGGCGGTGAAAACAGCTTTACGGGTGTCACAAATACAACAATGCCAGAGAGTTTGGCCTGGCTGCTGCTGCCAACAGCCCTATCTGTACAATGATGGACAGCAGACGCCCACCACCAACAGTAACATCATGCAGGGGTTGGAGGGAGGCGGGGTGATGGGGCGGGGAGGAGGGCACGTTGAGGCCTCCCCAGGGGAAGGGAACATTTCTGAAGGTGGATCAGGCCTGGGAAGGGGGTGGGTTCAGCAGTGGCGGCACCCGCCAAACCCTAACACCCTGCCCGGGCCCGATATGCCTTCACCAGTCAACACAGACTTGTGCCAGCGATATTGCAGGTCCAAGTTGACCCATGGCAGCAGCAGGGTCTTACCCCTCTTACAAATGTTCCCTTCCCCTGGAGGAGGTCTCAACAAGCTGAAACTCCACTTTGGCACCCCTGTATCGCCACATGGGAGTTAGGTAAGATTGGTCTGTCTGAAGCTTTCTTCAGCTTTCATTCATTAAGCTGCTCATCACCTTAAGTATTTTGTGGGAGTGTGTATGTAAAAATAAGTAAATATATATCCTACACTGGTCCCACTGTCATTTTCTGCTTATATAGGCAGAGAACAGCCTGGATAAAGGCATGTGGATTGCATAGTTCTAATCCACTGCAGGAGCATATTTTAATATTCCCAAATAAGCACCATGCAGCAGGTCTTGGGTGCTCATGCATGAGAGATCACTGAATATACATAAGAAAAGTATACCCCTTTTTTGCACTCATGTACTAGAATCCAAAATCAGTTTCAAGTCTCAGCATGTCCGAGCATCTATCTGCAAAAAAGGAAGAAAGCCAACTGGTGTCTTTTCTATAGGACACTCCTTCCCTCCCATATCGTATAGCATAAAAAACATGGATTTAAATGAGACAGAACATATAAAAACTGTCTGCACCCTTGTTTTCTCCAGCGAGGAACAAGGCCATTCTATCACAGCAGTAAGAGTGGACTTGTTTTTGTTTTTATGTTATCCAAGTATTCCAGGCAATGCAGGGTGCGTTGGTTTCATTAGATTTAGCAGAACCTCCTGCTGGTAGCAGTTAGCTCTCACTGATGCTACAATTGCAGGACAACCAGTGGCTGACAGACAAAAAGGAAAAACCCAGCAAACCCTTGTGTAAAACTGCAACTTATTTGGAAAAGAAATAGGAAAATGAATGTGTGCAATAGACTAGGTATCTGCTGCTACTGATAAGCATCCTCCTGTTAGCTGTGAGCGAAAGACAACTAGGGTCATTATTTGTATAGCACTTATCTTTAAAATCAAGGGCTCTGTAGTGTCCCTCACCTTGGGAACAAACACTACAGAATGATCATAGATGAGAGTGTCAAAATCCCCGTTTTCATTTATCTGCACTTATGTTTCTTTCTCAGAAGGTTTTAAAAAACACACCCAAAATACACACACACACACACACACACACACCCCCTAAGAGTGGTATTTTTAGACCTCAGAGTCCTTTCTCCTCGTTCTCTGAACAATAACATAATTTATACAAGTGTTTACATTTTTGTATGCACAGTCTCATGATTTGATACGTCCTTTTGTCCTGGAAATGAAAACAAAACATTTGTAATTTTTTACATTAGACAAAGACGAGAGCACAGAATTGAAACCTTCAGATCTTTGCCTTCAGGGGGAATTGAATACTTACCCATTTGAAGATGACCCATTTCGAATTAAAAAAACAACAACCTTGTGCCCTCAGCCTGGCACCAAGACAAGCACAAGTTTAACTTAACATCGCTAACATGGCAGGAAGGTCAAAGACAATGTGCCATCCATTTTTTTGTTAAGTGTCCAATAGACTGCACATCAAGGTGTCCGTACTGACCTTCTGCACTACCCTCAAACCGAAGACCAGATTCTACAGACACTGCTCAATCCGATTAACTCTTTACTTCATAAGCAGGGGGGAAAACCCAGTAAAGCAATATTCATTGTGAGCTGCTCTGTCATCAATTCTGGCCTGGATTAAAAAAAGGTAAGAGTAACTCCAAAACCTGTCGTTCCAGAACTTTTCACTTCCGCTAAAATGGAAGCATTTCCTAAAGGTTTAAATATTTGAAAGTGGACGTGAATACAAATGAACAGGCATGAATAGAAGAGAATGCACACAAGTGAACCAGAGAAATGCAGAGAAATTCCTTCCTTCCAAACCCTCCAATTTATCAAACATAAATTTGAAAGAATCTTTTCATAGTGGTCACTTTTTTTTTTTAAAAGTAAACCATTTTTTTCCTATGGACTATGTCCTTGTTTTAAACATCAGAGAATGAGAAATCAAGTCAAATATACTTTTTTTTAAAAGTAAACCATTTTTTTCCTATGGACTATGTCCTTGTTTTAAACATCAGAGAATGAGAAATCAAGTCAAATATACTTTTTTGCAGAAGCAGCAGTGATTTCTATGAGCGATAAACCTATTCACATGATCCAGCAATAGGTTGTAAGCATTAGAGCTCAGATATGTTCAAAGACCTTTCCAACTCACATGGTTTAGTCTATGCATTTCAATTGATGAAACAGGTCTACACATGTATCTAGGGCAGCGCAATCCTCCCTAACCTTAGATCAGCGGAGATCTCGTTCCACTGGCCTAAAGTGTCGCAAATATGCCATAAAGCACATTTGCGATGACTCGGGTGTAAGCAGCACTGGCACAGAGGCCAGCACCACTCACACACCCGGTGGCCCAGACCTGCACCGAATAACCCAGGTAAGGCTTAGGCCGCTCAGGGCATGGGCGGGGCCATTGGCTAGCCCAGGCTGGGAGGGGGCAGGGATATCGGTGGTGCGCTCCGCCGATATCCTAAGCCTCTTCCCAGCCTGGTTCTGACACCCGGAGAGGTGCTCCTGGGCTGCCCCGGGGCAGCCTGGGACTGACATAGGATACAGCGACCGGCCGTGTGTCCTTACACAGACTTGCGCTGTTAGAAACCCATACAAGAGTTTCACATATACAGTCAAGGGGCTCTAGAACTGGCAATATGCAGTTCAGATTAACCAATTGACTTGTGAAATATAGAGGTCCAAAATGACACTGACTTACTATTAAGAATATTTATATGCCACTTTTCAACAAAAAGATTGAAAAGTGGCTCAAACAGCAAGGAGTTGTGGGCTGAAAATGGTGTCGCCTAGCCTGTCCCAGAAATTCTCTGTGGGTGTGCAACTGATGCTCCTGTAAACTGAAGGGCTGCAAACATGTCAGATGCTACACTATGCATATGGTATGTTTGACTCTGTGCATCTAAATAAGAATGTAATTAGAGACCTGCTGGATCAGACTAAGGGCCCCGTCTACTCCAGCTTCCTGTATCAACAAGATACACATACCAATCATGTATGCCTGATTCCCATCGTCTTATGCTGTATATAACATATACAGGATGCTCACACCTAATGCACATAGGGAATTTCTACACTGGGTAGTATGTTCAATCTAGATAATGCTTAGGTAAGGCATGGCATGTAAAAAGAATAGAAAGTAATACACACGACTAGGCCCATTACTACTACCGTATGTACTACTACATAACAAGGAAATGAGCACTTTATCAGCACGGTAACAGTGTGTTTTCCCTGTCTGGAGTAATGTGCAAAGCCGCCTCAACTGTAGGCCTATCTATCCATGAGATGTTTGATCTTACACATGTGTAGATCAGACTCCAATACTACATTAAATGAGTTGATGTGAAGCAGACCCAAAAGGTATAAAAGGAGGGGGGGGGCACATAGAATGGGCACAATCCTTGGAATACAGGATTTAGGCAGGGATCTTTCCTAACCTTACCTAGAGATGTTAAGAGATGTTCCCCCCCCCCCCCAATCCTTATCCCTGGTCATATATTGATCCTAAATGCTTCGCAGAAAGCAAGAATACGGAAAGTTTCAAAGAAGCAAACTGTAAAAGAAAGCCACATGGTATCAAAGATGTATGCTCCAACTGTAAATGCAAAAAGATATGACTGGAAGAGCCTCTAGGTTGTAGTGGATTGTCCAGTAATATCTCCTTTTGAATGTATGTGCTAGGATCCGTGCATTTACAATACTCACTAGCTAGTAAGGCAACTTTTATGTAGCATGTAGACCCGTTTTCGCATCAAACAGGGGCCCAATTTATATTACAGTTTAGCTTTAGTAGAAGTGCCGTCTTTGCAGATTTGGTACTTATTTTACATCAATTAACTGCGCGTGAAATTTTGCCAATCTACGACAATAAAGGCAGGCCAACATTCCAAAACCAATCAATCAAAATGCAACTTTGTTATATCAAAGGCCTGGCACAAACCATACACAATAAACAGTACACAGCAGAACACTGTCATGAAAATCCAAACACCATTGGCTAGGATGCATAAGGGAAAGGTCCCACCAATGCAGTACAGCTGAACCCAATAGCTGACATCTAAATGCCCTTCTAGAGAGGCTTCTATGAGGACAATGAAACTTGTACATATGTGCACTTACAAGGAACCTCTTTGAGATATTTCAGGTCATCTTAAAGCAGGGTTATGCTAAAATGAAATACATGAAATGCCAAAAAAAGGTCATTCTTACTTTAGAAAAGACTGGAAATCCTCGCATATTGCTTCACAGCCTGGCCATTTGCATACTCCGTGCCCATAAAGTGGATGGCTATGAGAGTGTTCTTCGTGGGATAAACTGAAGGAATGAAAACAAAAAGTGGGAAAGCATTACAATGTGATGTTTGAATGAATTTACTTTGTTGCTATGGTGTGGAAAGCAAAGTATATAGGTATAATACATAAATAAAATGAAGTATCCAGGATCAAACCACTTTCTTTCATAAAGCCCTCCTTTGAACTTTACAACAAAACAGTCACAGGGATAGTAGTAGGCAGGTTTTGTGTCTGATTAGTTAATTAGAAGGGTAAAAGGACTGAAATAAACATAGGAAGCAAATGGTATTAATTATTATTATTATTATTATTATTATTATTATTAATAATAATAATAATAATAATAATAGTATTTATATACCGCATTTCAACAAAAAGTTCACAAAGCGGTTTACAGACAAAATCAAATGATTAAACGGCTCCCTGTCCCAAAAGGGCTCACAGTCTAAAAAAGACGCGGAACACCACCAGCAAACAGCCACCAGAAAGACACTGTGCTGGGGTGAAAGGGGGGCAATTACTCTCCCCCTGCTAAATATAAGAGGAGCACCAATTGAAAAAGTGCCTCTTGCCCAGTTAGCAGGGGTTAGAAACAGCTGACAGTGTAGCTCGATGTAAACTTGATACAAAAATATGTGAACCTTGCATATTTACCGTAGAAACATCTGGATGTAAAACTACGCTTGCATCTTAAATAATTTACAGGATTACAGGTGTTCTAGATTACTGAATAAGAAAATATATGCATGCCCACCACACACTGAGATAAGCTACCACATCTTTGACACTATAGTGACTCTATGAGGCTTCTTTAAATCCTTTTTCATACTCCCCCTACTCCCCCCCCAAAAAAGAATGTTTCCCAAATATACATTCCATTATAATAAGGCAAACTAATTACAAAAGATATCTGTAGGTTCAGGGGGTTAGAAGGCATTTGTTAGCCTCTTAAGTTCAGCAATGATACGACTTTCTTCTCTATAACCCAAAACAGAGTTTATGAAAAGGGGAAGGGAGAAATTATTCTGAACATGAAGGGGTTAAGCCTCCAGCAGGAATCCAATCAATATGTAATGATTTGGCTGCACTGATCCAAGTCATGAGATGCTTTGATCCAGGCCATGTGGTGCTCGGGGAAATGTATCTGTTGCATCAGCTGATGAGCCATGCTCTGAAATATACCTTTACTCAACTTCTGCATGAAGATTTCGGAGGCAAAGAAATTATTTTTCTGACAATTTCAGCAACCTTATAAAACTCATTTAAACACAGCATCGGAACTATATTGATAGCTCTACGTTTTGTCCATATCCACATTTCTTTTTATAAAGTTTTAAACTCTCCCATGTTACAACCTTAAAAATAAAAATAAAAATATACTTGTACAGTATGTGGTTCTATGAAGTGGTATTACAAACAAGATTTGGGAAACAGTGTTTCAGTCAAGTCAAGTTAGACAGATGAATGTTACCTAGATGGTTATTGTGCTGCTGCTTCTAGAGAAAAATGGAATTCTTACCTGTGAATTCTTGTTCTAGGAAGAGGAAGGAGGGCATTTTTGAACTATGATTCCCCCATAGTTTCGGCCCTGGAAAGGGTCAAGGAATGCCCCTTCTTCCTCTTCCAGAGAACAAGAGAGTTAGTAACGTTATATTTTTACTGGGCAAAATTGTGTGCAATAATGGTAGCAGTACCTGTCCTTATGGTAGCAGATACTTGTCCAATAAATACCAACTTTATATATTCTACATCTCTTTGCAATATAAAGTAAACCAACGGTGGCCTTCCTGCCAGTGCTGCTTGCTCTCCGGGTGCGCAAACGTGCCTTACAGCATGTTTACGACACCCAGTGCCAGTGCGGAGGTCTCAGCGCTGGTGCTCGTATACTATGGGATTGGGCTGCCCATCTACTTTTACAGCTCTCCGTCAATCCCTCCTACCAAAAACATAACAGATGTATAGAGTCAAAATATAAAATTCTTGTATTCTACATTTTGTTTGCACTGGAGAATAGGAAAAGCAGTACAGTGCTTTTCAACCAGTGGTATTTCACAGTATGGCAAGTGGTATTTGGCCACGTAAGTTCAGTGTTTCTCAAGCGGTGGTACACGTACCACCAGTGGTACAGGAGGTGGATGTCTGTGGTACCCAAGGACACGCACTTCGCATCATGGAGACCGCTACATGACTCTGTAAATGCTTGAGGCTCTTACCAGCGTTTGCAGAGTCATGTAGCTCTCTCCAACCTGGAACTGGCGATTACGTCATCGCGTTACTTCTGGTGGTACGTGGAGAGGTCCACAGTGTGGGAAGTGGTACGTTGTGCCGGGACGTTGAGGAAGCCTGGAGTAGATGATTCTACATGTATGTCAAGTGCCACTGCTGCCATGGGCTCTGGAAGACGCTGTTGTGCTTGACTTGACACCACCCTAAGTGAAAATGGCTTGGGCGACAGTGTGCTAGTACTATGGTGTGCCTTGTGTGGAGGCCTGGACCCTGCCCTGAAAGAGACAGCAGTTTAGGCAAGGGCGACTCCAGAGTGGAGAAGAGTTCAGGCCCAGCAGCTACTTTTTTAATCCAACAGATGAAAACAAAAATTAAAATAGGTGGGTATTCATGAAACTGATACGAATAACCGACTGGAATCTTACTAGCAGACACCTTTTCATGGTCTCCCACTTTTTTTTTTTTGCCACACAGATTCAAGGTCTTAATATCAAAATGGGAATCGGCTTACGTTACACATGAAAACACTTGTTTATGAATAGTTCCTCCATTAACAGAATAACTTAAGTGACAGTTCTTGAACCGCTGCCTTAAATGATAGTGGCAGGCTCAGTTAGAAAAATACAGTGTCGGTAAAAAGTCAAAAAGATACTGTGTTAAAGAGAAACAGAATAGGAGTTTAAGGCAAGTCCACCATTCTATTTATCCAGTAGACAATTTAGTTTCATACTAAAAATACAAGGCACATTTTAAGGCATGCTTTGCTAGGAGGCATTTACAGGTGATGTTATATCACACCCAGTTGTTTTTAAAATTGAATGATTTAAGACAGTGTTCTGTTTTCTTGCTGTCAACTGACTTTGCAGTGTTGAACAGAAGAGTGGAAAACCAGGAACTGATGTTAACAGCCCATTAGGATCAATGAAACATTCGTAGCCTTTGTCAGCGCTTTTTGTTTCAGGGTGTCTGGAAGACTTAGCAACAATTTTCCATCACAACCAACAATGCACAACATATAAATAACAAAAGGACAAATGATCCATGTGTTCTATAGGGTCACCAAATTGTGCTGCAACTTACAATTGCAGTACAAACCACGTTTCTTGACCCTAATCTGTTTTTAAAAATGCCCTTAATAAAGACTAATGGTGTTCGCCAATTTTAAGAAAACATCCCCAGAGTCCTATATTTGTGTGTATATCGAGGTCTGCACAGCTGTGATCAAGCTATGAATCACGCGTCCTTCTTTCCCAGTATGAAACCTGGTTGCTTTTGCAGAATCCTACCAACATGTAATTTCGTTTACATTTCCAAATAGCGCAAGTTACACATCTTAGATAATACTACAATAACAAAAATCCAACACCACACATAAAGCTACATCCAAGATTCGAGCAAAGGAAACCTTAAAAGGTTTGCACTTCAGAACTCAAGTAATTCATTCCCAAATTATGCTACATATGCTTTCTTGAACTATTTTTCAATACTGACTTTCATACCCACAAAGAAAATTCATATTAAAACTAAAACGAAGGTTCTCGTGTATTTATACAATTTAAGAAGAAAATGGGAGAGGGAGGCAAGACAACTGAAGGAGGTGGTAACATTGTTTAGCAGACGTCTTAACGATAAAAATGGTGAGTTGGCGATAACTGGATGCAGAGCCACATTCCTTAAACTGACCATAAATGGGAACTTGCAATAATATACTCTGCATTATATTATGCCAAAGAGACAGAAAATGATTTTTTTTATTTTAATAAACTTTGTAGGAACTAATCGAACATATTGGGAGTTAGTATATTTCGAGATTGACTGGCATTTTATGCAGCAGATATGTTTGCTCAATGCACTACACATGCCCCACCCCCCAGTGAATACTATCAAGGAAGATGCACATTTCTATATAAAAGGGGACATGTGATGAAGATATGCTGGGAAACCACAGTTGGTTGCAGCTTTATGAACACTTTTATGGTGTGCATGAAGAAAAACATAGTAATGTGTCAGCTGAGTAAAGCATGAAATGAAGTGAGAAGCCCGAACAACGTGGGGTTAAAGAAAAAAAGAAAATTTCTTTTTTCTTTTTCTCTAGAAAAAGAAAAAAAATACATGTATTATAGCTACAAAGGACGTTGACATGAACAGAAAAGTGCATGCAAGGTAATAATACTGCAAAGAGGCAAACATGTTGGTAGAAGCAGTCATGCTATCTGAGCCAGATCACTTTTACTCTAAACAGAGCTGTTGCTGGAGGTCAGCCAGATTGGGCACTGGCCGAGGGAGACACCCATCAAGACTGCCCACCTGGCCAACTCTTAACACTAGTGGCAGCGACAGCACCCAACGATCCATCAATGGGGGGATGGAGAGGGCACTACGGGAGCCCAAGTGCAGGTTTTTGCCCCAGGGCTCACAGCAACCTGATTGACCATTGACCAACAAGTGAAGACACATACATACACACACCTCAGAGATATTAACAGAATAAACTTGGTACATAGCCTCCCGTACTGTATAAATTGAGGAAGAGTAATAATACCTTTGGCATTCTGGTGTATGGCACAAACAAGTGCTTGGGAAGGATCAAGGAAGAGCACTTATCTCCCCTGGCAACTGTGTGCAAAGTGGGCTTCCAATCAGACCTGCAATTTGATGAACATTTTGTCCACATAGCCATAGAGGAAAACAGTTTGTGTGTGAAGTTGGTGCATCTGTTTATTTTGATGTGAACAAAATGGTCAAAAAGTACATATACAGTGGTTTGGGAGTCGGACTTAGACCTGGAAGATCCAGGTTCAAATCCCCGCTCAGCCGCGAATCTTCCAAGGTCTTCCTGGGTGACCTTGGGCCAGTCACTATCTCTCAGCCCCACCTACCTCACAGGGTTGTTGTGAGGACAAAAAAGAGGGGAGGAAATATGTACACCACTCTGAGCTCCTTGGAGGAAGGGCGGTATAAAAACGTGAAAAACAAACAAACAAAATGATGTGCCCATTTCTTCCTATGTGAAGAGCAATTCTGGATAGGAAAACTGTCATGCAACCTTTAGTCTCTAAAGCAGGGGTTCTCAACCTGTGGTACGAGTACCCCTAGGAGTACGCGGATCAATGGCAGGGGGTACGCCAGAGCCTGCCCCTTATCAGCATCAATCAGTAGTTAATTACTTGTTAATTAGAACTTAAATGCAATCTCCCTGTGTCTGTCTGTCTGTCTGTCTGTCTGTCTGTCACACACACACAACACAGTTAAGACATTTTTTCACATTTAAAATTGTTTTAGTACTTTTTATTTAACATTAGCTAAGTAATTGATTAATCCAATTAATTTGCAATTAATTAGCAGGGGGTACTTCAGAAAACTGGACCATGATAGGGGGTACCCTGGCCTACAAAGGTTGAGAACTCCTGCTCTAAAGGGACTGATTTCTATATTGATGCAACCACTGAAACCAGCTTTCTGAATGCCCTCAATGCCTAAATGTAGCACATCATGCATAGACTCACTGTCTAGGCATTACAGTGGTCTGTTTGGTACAGTGGGTCCAAACTATGAAGAGATCTAAAGGACAGCACTCTCCTTCCTGAATGATAAATAGTTGAGCAATAGTTGAGCTATAAGGAGTAAGGGCAAATTATGGCATTTCTGTACCAGTGCAATATCATTTCATTTATTCTATCTCTTCAGCAGACAGGTTACCATATTCAGTGCAGTTGAAACTTCTGAATAATTTTCCAAGGGCAGCCTCACATAGAATGCATTACAGTAGTCAAGCCTATTACAGTACAGTAATCCAAGTGTATGCCCCAACCACTGATGCCGAAGAAGATGAAGTTGACCGGTTCTATGAAGACCTACAACACCTTCTAGAACTAGCACCCAAAAAAGATGTCCTTTACATCATAGGAGACTGGAATGCTAAAGTAGGAAATCAAGAAATAAACGGAACAACAGGCAAGTTTGGCCTTGGAGCGCAAAATGAAGCAGGGCAAAGGCTAACGGAGTTCTGTCAAGAGAACACGTTGGTCATAGCAAACACTCTTTTCCAACAACACAAGAGGCGACTCTACACATGGACATCACCAGATGGTCAATACCGAAACCAGATAGATTATGTGCTTTGCAACCAAAGATGGAGAAGCTCTATACAGTCAGTAAAAACAAGACCTGGAGCTGACTGTGGCTCAGATCATGAGCTTCTTATTGCAAAATTCAGGCTTAAACTGAAGAATGTAGGGAACACCACTAGACCAGTCAGATATGACCTAAACCATATCCCTTATGAGTATACAGTGGAGGTGAAGAATAGATTTAGGGCATTAGACCTGGTAGACAGAGTGCCTGAAGAACTATGGACGGAAGTTCGTAACATTGTACAGGAGGCAGCAACTAAAACCATCCCAAAGAAAAAGAAATGCAAGAAAGCAAAGTGGCTGTCAGATGAGGCTTTACAAATAGCTGTGGAAAGAAGGAATGCAAAAAGCAAGGGTGAAAGGGAAAGATATAAACAACTGAATGCAGAGTTCCAGAGAATAGCAAGGAGAGATAAGAAGGCCTTCTTAAATGAACAATGCAAGGAAATCGAGGAAAACAACAGAATGGGGAGGACTAGAGATCTCTTCAAGAAAATTGGAGATATCAAGGGAACGTTTTGTGCAAAGATGGGCATGATAAAGAACAAAAAAGGCAAGGACCTAACAGAAGCAGAAGAGATTAAGAAGAGATGGCAAGAATACACAGAAGAACTATACAAGAAAGATCTGAATGTTCCTGATGACCACGCTAGTGTGGTCACTGACCCAGAGCCGGACATCCTAGAGAGTGAAGTCAAGTGGGCCTTAGGTAGCATTACTAACAACAAAGCTAGTGGAGATGATAATATCCCAGCTGAGCTACTTAAAATCCTAAATGATGATGCTGTGAAAGTGCTGCACTCAATATGCCAACAAATTTGGAAAACTCAGCAGTGGCCAAAGGATTGGAAAAGGTCAGTTTACGTTCCAATTCCAAAGAAGGGCAGTGCCAAAGAGTGTTCAAACTACCGTACAATTGCACTCATTTCACATGCTAGCAAGGTTATGCTCAAAATCCTACAAGCTAGGCTTCAGCAGTACGTGGACCGAGAACTACCGGACGTACAAGCTGGGTTTCGAAGAGGCAGAGGAACTAGAGATCAAATTGCCAACATGCGCTGGATCATGGAGAAAGCACGAGAGTTCCAAAAAAACACCTACTTCTGCTTCATTGACTATGCAAAAGCCTTTGATTGTGTGGATCACAACAAACTGTGGCAAATTCTTAAAGAGATGGGGGTACCAGACCACCTTACCTGTCTCCTGAGAAACCTGTATGCGGGTCAAGAAGCAACAGTTCGAACCGGCCATGGAACAACTGATTGGTTCAAAATTGGGAAGGGAGTACGGCAAGGCTGTATATTGTCACCCTGCTTATTTAACTTATATGCAGAGTACATTATGAGAAATGCAGGGCTGAATGAATCACAAGCCGGAATCAAGATTGCCGGGAGAAATATCAACAACCTCAGATATGCAGACGATACCACCCTAATGGCAGAAAGTGAAGAAGAACTAAAGAGCCTCTTGATGAGGGTGAAAGAGGAGAGTGCAAAAGTTGGCTTGAAACTCAACATTAATAAAACTAAGATCATGGCATCTGGTCCCATCAATTCCTGGCAAATAGAAGGAGCAGAAATGGAAGCAGTAACAGATTTTACTTTTCTGGGTTCCAAGATCACTGCAGACGGAGACAGCAGCCATGAAATTAAAAGACGCTTACTCCTTGGAAGGAAAGCTATGGCAAACTTAGACAGCATAATAAAAAGCAGAGATATCACCATGCCAACAAAAGTTCGTATAGTCAGGGCGATGGTGTTCCCAGTAGCAATGTATGGTTGCGAGAGTTGGACCATAAGGAAGGCTGAGCGCCGAAGAATAGATGCTTTTGAACTGTGGTGCTGGAGAAGACTCCTGAGAGTCCCTTGGACTGCTAGGAGATCAAATCAGTCAATTCTAAATGAAATCAAGCCTGACTGTTCCCTGGAAGGACAGGTACTAAGGCTGAAACTCAAATATTTTGGCCACCTAATGCGAAGAGAGGACTCTCTGGAGAAGACTCTGATGCTGGGAAAGATTGAAGGCAAAAGGAGAAGGGGAAGGCCAAGGATGAGATGGTTAGACAGCATCACCGATGCAACGAACATGAAAATGAGCGAACTCAGGAAGATAGTGGAGGACAGGAAGGCCTGGCGGGATATGGCTCATGGGATCACGAAGGGTCGGACACGACTTAACGACTGAACAACAACAAGTCAAGCCTTAAAGGCAGGTCTATTAAAGCAGTCACACAACTGCAAACACTACTTTTCAGCATACCTGAAAAGCATAATATCTGCATTTTCCACATTAAAACTGTGTACAAGTGCACTTTTGCTCTGAAGTGTCTTTGAAAAAGATGGCATTGTTAGGCAACATCATTATTGCTTGTCAATAACTTGCAGAGTAAGTGCTCAAGTATAAAAGGATGTACAGGTGGGCCCCCATATCCACAGATTCGATATCCACGGTTTCAGTTATCCACGGATCGCAGGGACAACCCCCCCCCAGGCTTTTATTTTTCTTCCCAGTAAGCTTCGTTCCTTCCTTAAAACAAACGGGAGAAGCAGCCTCAGGTTAACAGAAACCTTGCAGAGTCTCTCTGGGACTTAGTCTCGTTCTACTTGCCTGCAATGGAGGCTGCTTCTCTGTTTTAAGGAAGAAACAAAGCTTGCTGAAGAAAAACAAGAGCTGGGGGGGCACGCACGCCTGCCCAGAGGGAGGCAGGGTGGGGTGCCCTCAGGAAACCATGGAAGGGGGGATCGCTCTTATCCACAGTTTCAAGTATCCACGGAGGCGCCTGGAACATATCTCCAGCGGATATGGGGGAAGTACTGTATTTTTCTTTACCAGCCTGCCCACAATTAAAAAAAAACAACAACAATCTTACATTTTTTCTGTTCTGAATAATTTGTATCAACAAAAATACTATTCCAAAATAATGAAGGCCTGGCTGAAACTCAAATATTTTGGCCACCTAATGCAAAGAGAGGACTCTCTGGAGAAGACTCTGATGCTGGGAAAGATTGAAGGCAAAAGGAGAAGGGGAAGGCAAAGGATGAGATGGTTAGACAGCATCACCGATGCAACGAACATGAAAATGAGCGAACTCAGGAAGATAGTGGAGGACAGGAAGGCCTGGCGGAATATGGTTCATGGGATGACGAAGGGTCGGACATGACTTAACGACTGAACAACAACAAAAAATTATACCTTTAGTCAGATATCATAAGCATACAGTCAGACCTCGCTATCCACGGGGGTCCATTTCAGACCCCCTCCCCCCGTGAAGGATCCGCGGATACTGGGGTCCACACTAAAATCAGTTTTTTTAAAAAAAAGGGAAAAGACAATTTTTTAACCTTTAGCAGCAAACCATGCTGTTTCCAAGCCTCTGGAGGGTTTCTTACCGACCTACTTCCAGGTTGTGCAAAGGCTTCGGTAAGCTTAGAGAAGCCCTCCAGAGGCTTGGAAATGGCGAGGTTTGCTGGTAAACACTCCCCCCCCCCCAGTCTTTTTTGCCTTTTTTAAACTGATTTTAACTTGGACCCTGTGGATACGGGACCCACGGTGTGACAAATCCGCGGGTCCCAAATCCGCGAATAGAAAAGGTCTACTGTTTAAGAAAAGCCCTGTTGGATCAGGCCGAAGCCCCATCTAGTCCTGCATTCTATTTCCTACAGCAGCCTACCATCTGTCTCTGAGAAGCCCATAAGCTGGAGAAAAGAGCATACTTCTCTCTCCCACCATTGCTCCCCGTAGCTGGAATTCAGAGGCTTACATACAGTTGCTAAAACTGGCATTATCACATAGCCATCATGACTAGTAGCCACTGATAAACCTGTCCTCCATGAAATTTCCACAATTCCACTGTCACCTTCAATTTCTACTACTATTTACTCCAATGAAATCCTATAATTTCCAATAAGCTTACAGAGGTACAAGCCCAAGTGGGATTTTTTATATTTTTTATCTCCATCCCACACCTTCTATCTCCAAAGGAGCAACCAGGGGCACTGCAACACACACAATTTAAAACAAATTTTGAAGCAACAAACGCAACAACATACACACGAGACACACACACATACACGCAAGCAAATGTGTAAGTGAAAAACTAAGAAATGAAACAAAAAAAGAAAAATCATTGGAAAGCAAACTGATAAAAGTGAGCTTACACTGCCTGTTTTAAACATGGGCAGCAATTGGCCACCCAACTCTTCCTAAGGAGGAAATTCCACAAACTTGGTGCCACCACAGAGGAAAGCATCTCATGTCTCCACCAGCAGTACTACTGCCATTGACAAGAAATGGAGCAGGGCTGCTATTGCTGAATGCAGTGAACAGGCAGGTTTGCATGGGAGAAAGTGGCCCTTCAACTATCCAGACTCTAAGCCACAGAGGGCTTTAAGGTCAAAACCAGCATCTTGAATTGGGCCTGGAAACATAATGGTAGCAAATGAAGAAGGTAAAGAATTGCTGTAATGTGGTCAAACCAATAGGCCCCTGAAAAGACCTTAGTTGCTGCATTTTCCAGATTGTCTGCAAAGGCAGCCCCTTGTAGAGAGGGCTATAGTAGCCCAGCCATAATGTAACTAAGGCTTAGATAACAGTGTCCAAATCTACCTGCTTCAGAAAGAGAACATCTAGCACACCAACCAAAGATGGGCAAATGCACTCCTGGGAAACATTTAGAAGTGTGGTCAAGATTTATTTATTTTAAAAATTATACCCCGCCTTATCCCATGCCAAAGCAAATGCCCAAGGCGGCTTACAACATCAAAGATAAAAAATATACATAATTTAGAATACATAAAGTAAATTAAACACAATAAAATCCACTGGGGGGGGGGCAACAATATAGAGCAGAGAAGCAGCAGAGCAAAACATCTTGAGACATATTGAGACACAGTAGTCAGACATCAACCTATCACCCAAACGCCAAACGAAAGAACTGTTTTGAGCCCTTGCCAAAAAGCCATGAGGGAGGGGGTAGTTCTCAAGTTCCCTGGCAAGGAGTTCCACAGTTGTGGCGCCACAACAGAGAAGGCTCGCCAGCGTGCTGCCTGGAGATAGAGGTGGCACTTGCAGGAGAGCCCCCTCAGATGACCTAAGAGAGCGGGCCGGAACGTATGGGAGAAGGCGGTCCCTCAGATATCCTGGACCCAAACCGTGAAGGGCTTTAAAGGTCATTACCAGCACCTTGAATTGGGCTCGGAAACAAATGGGCAGCCAGTGCAGTCGCTGAAACAGCAGTTCAACAGAGTCAAATCGCCTAGCTTCAGTGACCACCCGGGCCGCCACATTCTGCACTAATTGCAGCTTCCGAACCATCTTCAAGGGCAGCCCCACATAGAGCGCGTTACAGTAATCCAGTCTTGAAGTCACTAAAACATGGACCACCGTGGTCAAGTATGATCGACTCAAGTACGGCCGCAGCTGGTGCACCAGCTGAAGCTGGATAAACGCACCCCTGGCCAACACTGCCACCTGGCTTTCCAGGGAGAGCTGTGAATCCAGAAGTACTCCCAAACTGCACACTCATTCCTGCAGGGGGAGTGCAACCCCATTCAGAGTGGGCAGATGACTCAGTACCTGAATGGAGGCTTTCCTGACCAGTAGGACCTCTGTCTTTCCTGGATTCAATCTCAATCTGGTGGCCCTCATCCAGACCCCAACCGCCTCCAGACAGCGCTCCAGGACTTCCACAGCCTCCCCGGAACGAGATGGCAAGGAGAGATAGAGCTGGGCATCATCAGCATATTGGTGACACCAGACTCCAAATCCCCGGATGATCTCCCCCAACGGTTTCATGTAGATGTTAAAGAGCATGGGAGACAGAATAGAACTCTGTGGCCCCCCACACTGTAAAGGGCAGGGCGCCGAATAGGCGTCTCCCAACACCACCATCTGGGACCTGTCAACCAAGTAGGAACGGAACCACTGCAAAGCAGTGCCCCCAAGTCCCAACTTGGCCAGCCAACCCAGAAGGATACCATGGTCGATGGTATCGAAAGCCGCTGAGAGGTTCAAAGGGACCAGCAGGGATGCATTCCCCCTATTCAGTCCTTCAGGGATGCATTCCCCCTATTCAGTCCTTGGAGAAGATCATCCAGCAGAGCGACCAAAGCTGTCTCCGTCCCAAAGCCCAGCCTGAAGATTTGGTTATATGCTCTTGTTGATATAAAACGAATACAAATCTTTTTTCATACTTTGCAAAACAAAGTAGTGTATTATGATAATTCTTTAAAGATAATTTGTCAGGCTACAGAGGCAATGAACCGACAACTTACATGGCTGAAGTTCCTTTGGCTTCAAAAATCTTATACAATCAGACCCTTAATATTTTAAAGTTTTAAACACTGGAGAATTAACTATTCCTAAACTGAAACATGCTAAGTAGTTACCCTAGTAGAAACCATGTGATAGGAAACCTACACACAGGAATTTCGCTGGCTGGGTGACATTTTACTACTAAGAAATGACATAATGGTGATTGCTTCTAGACAATCACACCACTTTCCTTTCAGATGTTCCTCACTTCCTCTTCCCAGAATAGGTTTCATAACAAGTGGTGACTCTCAGGGATATCCCTCCCCCCCCCCCCACACACACACAGAAGGTTCACTGGATGTGTGGGTTTTCCAGGAGGAGCGCTCCAACACGACTTGCTGAGGAAGCCCATATGGATTCAGTGAGAGAGAACCTCAGCGATAATGACTGTGCAAGACAAATACCAAAAACTGGGTGCTCACAAGGCTGAAATCCACGACAACATCTGCAGGAGCAAAGAATTCTGGTCAGGAAGAACATATTTCTGGAAAGAGCTAGAAACAGGCAAGTGGACACAAGAGCTCTTGAGACTTAAGAAGGTGCAAGGAACATTTTAAGAGGGCACTTGGATATGAGAGACTAAACATATAAAGAATAGGATCTGGGACTTGAACATACTTTAGGGAGATGCCAAAATGGAACTTGCAAACTAGGTTTACTGCAAAGAATCAAGTCAACAAGGCAGTGGACATTGTGGATATACAGGGTGTTTTGGGTGAGGGGCATTTTACAGCACAGTTTTGTTTCTACTAAGAGATCTCACAGTGCAGTGAACGCAAATACATCAGCAACGTGAAAACATATACAAGGACATACCTCAAAGAGCCACAATTGGCCACAGCTCCCTAGAACATGTCTATGTGCTTGCAGATGCATGCCACTCCCTTCAGTTCTTAAAGCATTCATAACATGGATATGCACTATTTCTGTATATTCTGTATTCTGCATGGAAGTGTGTAGCAATCCAAAATATTGGTTACTAGATATTCAGAATGGTCAATAAGAATTTTTAAGGCTTATGTACTGTCAGTTTATTTAAAGAGTCTGAAGTTGCTGGGTTATCTGAAACAGTTTAAAGACAGCAAGCTCCAACAATCTGCCAAGGAAGCGATGGAGCAATGTCTTTGTATGCCTATCATTCATTCTTTGTTGAAATGCATTCCTTTCTTACCCATTATCCTCATCATATCATTTTCTTCCCTCTTTCTGGTTCTAAAATCATGTTTAATTAGAGGATTTCACATCCCATCAGGATATCATATTCATGCAGAGACCCTGCCATTGGAGTGATGATAATTTAAGTCCAGTGATTGTCAGCTTTGTTCTTTCTAAGAGGCTGAGCCCACTGCTATTATTGGCGCACACTATTTAGGAGGACAACATTAACTTACAGGGTTTCAAACAGCAGCCACAAAGAAACTGGGCTCTCTTTTAGGATGACCAGTGTACTGTAATACTGGATATCATCTACCAAGCATATACTGCCATTCACTTCATTTGGGCTAAAATCCAAGGAAGATTAATACAGGTCACAGAGCAGCAATCCTTGATGTACTGCATCCACAAAATGTAGAGCTTGTTAGCATTGGGGAAGTTAATACATGCAACAGGGTAAGGTCAATATGCTAAACAACAGATTCATACAAACTCTCACAGCAATTAGGATGCTGGCCTTATACACTTAAGAATACATTATGACTGAGGGTCAAGTACATCCCACAAGCTAGGAGACTCACAGAATATACGGAGTCAGCACAGAATGCCTACTTCAAAAGGAGTTCACTAAAATAAAAAAGGAGTCCTATTGCTGCCTCAAAATAAAGTCATAATCCTACAGCCCAATCCTATTGGGTTTTAACGATGGCAGACTAGAGCTTTCAGTCAGTATTAACTACATTATGGCAGTCGCAAAAAAGACTGACAGCGCACGAAGGTGCGTGCTGCCAGAGTGAAGGTCAGAGCCTTCCCCTGCATGCTGGAGGATCACCAAGGACCTGCCAATGCATATAAGGTGTCGGGGGAGGTGGGACAAGGTAGGGGGAGGCAGAACAAGGCGGCAATGGGGGCAGGGGGAGGGCAGATCAGCTCTGGGAAGGAGATGGGTTCAGTGGCAGCAGTGGCCACTGAATCCTAGCCTCCTTGCCAGACCCAATCCCGTGGCCTGGGTCCATGTGGACCTGCACCTGCAATTTTGCTAGTGTAGGCCCGAGTAGACCCCTTTGAGTATTGGGAACGAATGTTCCCTTCCCCAGAGACGACCTCTGCGACTACTCCCCCCCCCCCGGCATTGCTGCAATGGCGGGGGAGGGAAGGATAGGATTGGGCTGTTAATGGAAATTCTTCTCCCTCTTGCACAACACCAGAACCAGGGGACATGCACTAAAATTGAGTGGAGGAAGAGTTAGAACAGACAAAAGAAAATATTTCTTTACCCAGCGTGTAATTCATCTGTGGAACTCCTTGCCACAGGATGTGGTGATGGCACCTGGCCTAGATGCCTTTAAAAGAGGTTTGGATAGATTCATGGAGGAAAAGACCATCACAGGTTACAAGTCATAAGCAACCTCCTGGTTTTAGAAGTAGGTTCTCTCTGTGCCAGGTGCAAGGGAGTGTCAACCGGAAACAGGTTATCTTGTTGGCTGTATGCTCCCTGAGGCATCTGGTGGGGCCACTGTGTGACACAGGAAGCTGGACTAGATGGGCTTTTGGCCTGATCCAGCAGGGCTCTTCTTATGTTCTTAATGTAACTTTCTGGGCTCAATCCAGACAAAGTTGTGCACTACAAGTCAACGGGACAAGTCACTCCTGACAACTAACTTAAGTCCTATTGATTCAACAGGACTTCAGCATGGACAGTTTTCTCTGCACTGAAGTCTTTGACTCTCATTCTATACCAAAATGAGTAACTGGTTCTTAGTCAACCGGTTACTTGTTTTGGTATAAAATGGTATCGTTTTCACTACTAGAACGAGTATTTATACGCCTCCTTCTTTTCCAGAGTCCAGCAAATTTTCTGTTCCTTCACAAGATTCCAATATCTGTACCATCTAAGAGAAGATTACATCAATCACTTTGAATTCCACATTTCGGGTATCTATACCCAATAAAATCTAATGGAATCTATACCCACTAATTTTGGGTATAGATTCCACTGTACATTTATTTTTGTTGTATTTCCCCCCCATATACTGTACCTTCAATTTTTATTTCAATTAGACACCCAGAATGCAGCACGCATTAGCAATACTTTGACAGGCATTTAAGATCCAGCATTTTCTAGTTATTTCATCATTGACTAATGAGAACCATTTCTCCTTCCTTCTCTTTTTAACGTCTCTTCATGTACTTACATACTATCATCATAGCCTCCCATAGCCTCTATTTTCTTAGGCTCTAGATATTGAATTCCCTTTAATCTTTACTCATAGCCCTTCATAATCTTTACTCATTCCCTTCAAACCCTTTATCATTCTAGTTGTTCTCTTCATTACAGTATTTGTACCATTTTTATTATCCTATGTACAGGTTTGTTTTCAGCATCGCAACTGGTATCACTTATGGTATGTAGCATTATCTAATGGAAAAAGCAACTTTAGACATGTACAAGAAGCAGATTAGCATGGACAACACATTAGCCTTTTAATTTTTCAGCTTCTCTCTTCATACAATGGTTTCTTCCAAGCTGATGTTTAATTTTATACATGTATTTTGATTTTCAACTTCCTATCAGAACCAGTCTACTTATCCTTGTTAAATCTCACTTTATTCCTCTCTGCACAGTTCTCTAATTTATTCAGATGAAGCTGGATTGATTCAGTATCTTAGGATCACTTTATTCTAATTAAACTAACATTTTGCCTATTTTTCTCAGTGATCTTTAACACAGAAATGCCTTATGCTCTTGAATATATGATTCATGTCGAGGACAAAAAAAAAAGCAAAAGCAGAACTCTGGCCCTGGTTCAACATGATTCTTAAAAAACAAAACAAAAAAAAACCAGACACACACCCACACCTAATTTGAAGCATACGAATAATCTCAGTTAATTCTTTAGTATGCACAAGTGAACTTAAGTACCTGCTCCTATAGAATACTGAACTGGGAAACTGCTCAAAAATCATACCATGTATATGAGATTTTCTACTTGCAGTTTAAAAAAGCAAGGGGCCAACCCTACCAAATGGTCATAATAAGGTAACAAAGCTGCATCATTTAGATTTCCCTTTCTTCTGCCTCCACACACCTGCTTGGATGCAGTAGCTTTGCTGACAGTTCTCTCCATTAGGGCCCAATCCTATCCAACATGCCAGTGTAGATGCAGCCACAATGCAGCCCAGAGATTAGAGAACAAACATTCCCTTACTTTGAGCAGGGCCTCCATGAGTGGGGACACTGCAGAATGCAGTGCACACCCCGTTGGCACGGCTACATCAGCACTGGAAAGTCAGATAGGATTGGGCCCTCAGCGTGTAATTGTAAAGGGTGGGGTAGAAGAACTGGTTACTTTGCAGTAGGAGTGCTTTATGGACTGTACCTACAATTAATTTCTATTTCACAAGGACTATTCTACTCCAAGAAGCCTGACCATTTTCCTACAGCAGTAATCGCATCAACACAGGGAACAGCTATTACTTTTCTTATTTTGCACTTCTCCTGCAAAGTAACCAGTTCTTGTACCCCACCCGTCACACTACACACTAAGGAGAGAACTGTTAGCAAAGCTACTACATCCAAGCAGGTGTGTGACATGTTTTCCTTCATTTGCACACTATAAAAAGCACTCAAATTCCATAGGACACAAGCCTCTCTGTTTCCCCCGGAAAACCAGCTGAATCACACAGGTAGCGTAAATATCATATGCTATTGCAGGTGCTGTGCTTTTCTATTTGTTTGTGTTTATCCAAACAGCATAACAATAATCACACAAACATGGAACAACATTTGGCATGAAAGTAGTAATGTAGGATAAGAGCAACCCATCCAGTTTGCCGTTTTGTCAATTTTTAAAACCTTTTCTTTAGTTTCATTTGCTTTTTTAAAAAAATACGGCCTTCATGTTCTCCATTAATAAACCCCTTTGTCTTGGTGTTTCCTTGAGTCCACAGTCAGATCTGTGTCAGACCCTACAAAGTGTTTCATCACTGGATACCAAGACACAATCCAGAGGCTTTTTGAGATCACAATCATACTCAAAGTTAAATATGAGGAGGAGGAAAAAAGCAAAATACAAAGTGTCCCTTCTTTTCACCATTCTGAGAAAAAAAGGGAAGTTTGTCACAGGCAGCTTGTCATGCCAATCCTAAGGCGTCTCCTTGGAATTTGCTTCCATTGATTCCAAGGAAAACTATTTCTACAGAAGTGCTTGGCATCTTTTGGACTATTGTGGTTAAGGAACAGCAACCACCATGAAGGAATTAATATGGCTCTGATTCAATGACGACAGCATAACCCACGCTCGACTTTCTTTGTTGTGTTTGTATTTATAGAGCAAGGTATATATGAGGCATACATCTGTGCAAGAATCGAACCCCCAATCTTTAGCTATGTAGAAAAGTACCATCACTTTCTGGCTACCACTAGGCTTTAAGAAGAATTAAGTCACAATTTAAGGGTCAAACCAGATGCAATAGTGCTGGCTTTGTGTTTCATTCATGTGGTTGCCTTAGTCTTATATACAGAGAAGGATGGACAGGACATTATTTTCACACAAAAATAGGTGTTATGCAAATCTTGTGATCTTAAAATTAGAACCTCCTACCCTGCCTCTAAATGTGAATGGACAGACTTGTGAATAACTGAAAAAGCTGCCTCTGACATGGCTAGTTTGGCTCTAAACAGAGGTTCCTTTCCAACCACACAGTAGGAAAAAAACTGTGTCTGCCGAGGTAACCATGTACTACTACTAGATATATGCACAGGGAGAAAGAAGGTGTGTGTGTGTGTCCGTGTGTGTGTCCGTGTGTGTGTCCGTGTGTGTGTCCGTGTGTCCGTGTGTCCAGTAAAACAATGCAGGGATTTGCTTGGTGATTTAAGAATTACACACACAACTTCGACTCTGCAATAAAACGAAGTGCATAACATAGACCGCTGTGAGTTTAAAATCTACTTTTCACACTACATTGACCATAGCACCCACAGGCACAACTACAATGTCTTTCTGTGAATGGGACAGATTGCCATATGGACGCAGACACAGAACAAGCTGTACAACTCTTGGCGACAAGTGCCTAGGGGACTGTCCTATATTAGCACCACCTGTGCTGCAGAAAATTGTGCTCTGGATTTGAAATGGCATTTAAGGAGCCATCATAATGTTATCTTAAAATGCGCATGCGAAGAGACTCACAGTGAAATTTAGTGCAAAAGAAAATTTGCAGCAAGTCTGTGTCCCTAACACACTTTCCCAGAGGAGTAGTTCTCTCCTTTGTTTACATCAGTCTGAAAAAAGACAACACACATAAGCAATTTTCCTTTGGCAGACCTGTTTCTTCAATGAAAATACACCATGATACAGTTTGCTTTTGTTTTTCTTATTCCAGATGCCTTTGCATAAACTCATTTTGCTATTCACGTAAGCAGTGATTAGTTTGGGACTCATTTAGCAATATTTCCTAATAATTCAATAAGTACATAAGATTACGTCTCTGTATGGAAGGCCATTATTAAAACCTTGATATGGCACACCTAAGTGGAGGTTTACTTTAATAAATGAGGAATATACAAGAATATGGACTGGATAGAATAAAAATAACTTAAGATAATGCTACTCCCATTTTACCCTTCTATGCCACTTAGTATCGTTTGGGGAAAATGGGAAGAGAGTGAGTGTTACGTCACAATCATAACTTTTCCAATAAACCCAGAAAGGAAGTCATCTTCAAACTTTACTCTCAGAAATACTAAAACTCAAAAACTGAATGAAATAAAAAGTTATAAATTTAGTATTATAACCCAAGAAAAACCGAGTCCTTTTACCACAGAGACGAAACAACTTAAAATTTGTTCCGTCTGTGGTGCAGTGGATCGTGTCTACGCTGCTTAGAAACGGCTCATTCGTTGGTCAATATCTTCAGTCCTGTTCCATTAAAAGTCAACGGGAGTTTGATCATTAATTTCTAAAGAAGCAGGAGAGCATCTTAAAACAAAGCATGCAACACTATCCTGCTAAATGGTTCATTTTTAAAGAAGATTTAAAATTATATCCATGAGGCTATTTAAACTATGTCCCCCATTTCCTGACATTTGTATAATTATTATTATTCAAGACTCAATCCAGATTTAGAGGTTAGTCTGTTTTTTTTAGCTGCCTTGCTTTTTCTGAACAGTTAACGTTTGATACATTCAGTAAAAAAAATCCAGCAGCACAGAAAGAGACAACTATCACTTTCCACATTTTTACAATGGTCAAATTTCCTAGTCACAATCCAAGCACTTTGACATTCCACTGATTTCTCTGAATGGGTGAAGCACATGCATACATCTCTACCACTGAAATCAATAGAACTCTATATCAATAGAAATCTGTATCAATAGAAATCAATAGAACACAATAGAATTGTGCCTATGAAATTTAGTAATGGTGGGGAGAACATATTAGTCTCAAGGCGCTGTGACAGCAATGCTTGTTTACAAGTGTGGCTGCAGAATTAAATAAAAATTTAGTAGTAAGACATCAGCAACTGGTATTCAAAAACACCACAAAGTTATATTAGACACACATGTAAGTATCTTGGTGGCAAAAAAGGGTGGCAACATGCAAAGCAGTAAGATATCTGTTGGCCAGATGGAGGCATAAAACAATACATATGCTAAAATTTGGAAAAGTTCTGTTCAATGTCTGCCAAGACTCATCCAATCTATTTAAAGTGCCTTTGGATATACTAGTTTAGTGCTATAAAATGGTATAACTGATCATTATTACATCTGACCAGAAACCAGTGAACCAATCTGGTTCAGAAGTTCCCTAGAGTCATGCCAGATTCCTGAGAACCATGAAGTGACAAACCTAACGCCCTTATTCAAAGAACAGCTATGTGATGTAACACGGCAATCACAGACCAGTTAGCTTCACATCACCCGAGGATGCGACTGGGGGTTGGGGCAGAGGGAAGGGAAATGAAGAGGAACAATTTTTGCAGGATTTAACATGGGAATACACTGGGAAGCTTAATGTGATTAAAGATCTTCAACATGAACCAATGAGGAAGAGGTCAGGTATGACTAATTTGCTGGAGTTCTTCAGAGATATGACTGCCATGCTAAAAGGCAAGCCCAAGGAAAAAAGTGTGAATGTTGCATTAAAACATTACAGCACAACCCTACGGATATTTACTCTAAAGGAAGTTCCACTCCATTCAGTAGGGCTTACTCCCAGGTAAGTGTAGAGAGGATTGCAGCCTTACCGATTACAAATAAAAAGGATTTGAAAAAAGCTTTTTATAGCAGTGGATACAAGGGGATGCCCAACTCAAGGTGTCTCAAATCAGAAAAAAAATAAGCAATGGGCAATTAACAGTAATTTCCTCAGTGTTATTGAGGATGACATTTGTTATACCATGGCACTCTCCACAAGACATTTTCACTCCATGAAAACAGGCTTCCACAGGATTTGACCAAGAGACCATGCATGGTAGGATATGGCTGCTGGTCTACCTTCCCTATGCTGATGCAGAGTGTACAGAATTGTACTGCGGAACATCAGTCACCTCATCCAACTAGGTCTTGTCAATACAAATCTAGTCAGTGTCCTCATCTAAAGGTTAAATAAATGTTACTATAAAGTCAAGATTTATTTAAACACCAACTTGACCAGCAATAGTGAAGATGAGGTGCCAACTTAGCAGTGAGCGCATCTAGGACCAGAAGAACAACCAGAGGAAGGGATAGCTGTCCAGCCCTCCCTCCCTTTTTCGAGGTTGTTCAGTCTTTAATGACATGTCTCTCTCTCTCTTCACAACAGAACAAATGAGTAGTCCCAAATCACACATCTTACTAGCCAATTGACATAATGCCAACGTATGTTCACAGGCTGAATACAATCACTTAAAATGAACTACAAAATCCAACTAGAGAGGATAACAAGACAAACACAGAGATCTCCCATCTCTACCCACCCACTCCAGTTACTTATCCCAAAAAGGCAACCTTATTACCAAAAGGGATCATGCCCCAAACCCAAAACTTCTTCCATTAATCCTTTCCCAGTTGGACAGCAGAAGAGGTTACTCACTTTCAGGTCTCTTTCAGGGACCAGAATCAAGGGGCACGGAGAAGACAACACCACTTTAACCCCAATAGACTGCACATAATGAATGGGCCTTCACCCTTGTGCCTCCCCTGTGTGTTTGCTTATTTTTCACATTTTTATACCGCCCTTCCTCCAAGGAGCTCAGAGTGGTGTACATATTTCCTCCCCTCCTTTTTGTCCTCACAACAATGCTGTGAGGTAGGTGGGGCTGAGAGTTAGTGACTGGCCCAAGGTCACCCAGGAAGCTTCGTGGCTGACCTTGTTGACCTTGAAGGTTAATGTTCTCAAATACTGCTCTCTGGGGATGGTGCAAGTGTCAGCAGCAGCTTTAAGTAAAGTAAAAACTCCTGCTAGCTTTCCACAGAAACAGCCCAGGTGGGAACCTTGCTTTACCTTCTGGGTTCCATTCCAATCCATAAAATGGAGCACTTTTTTTAAAATAACTTGCTTTTTTTAAAGAGCGATAGAACGTTTTTCTTGTTCAGAATTGTGAAGGAAGGAGCAGTTTTTTAATACTTCAGAGAAGGAGTATTCAAAAAAGGGAATTAAGCAGGTGAGGGGGCATCCTTCATCCCTTGATCAAGTCAGAGGGGCCAAAAGCACTGGCCAAGGGAGCAGAAGGGGAAGCTCATGCTCCGAGCAGTTCTGCGATTAGGCTGTGTACACTCCCATCTGTGAGACAGCATAGAGAAGACTGTAATGCAAGACCACCACTTCCCATTTGTATAGCACTTGAGTGAGCAAAACGCTTTGCACGTATTGTCTTGATGGAGTCCTCAGATTGGAATAACTGTTCAAAAAGTATTATGATCCCCATATTGATGCGGAATAGCTGAGATTGAGGGGCTCGCCCAAACCCATTTAGGAATTCACGGCAGATGTCTGTCAGGCAAGTTCCGACTCACTACTCAGTCTCAGCCACTACTTCATACCAGCTCTCATATAAGCCCCTGAATATATATAAGCCCCAGCACATATTACTATCCCCTTCCTTTCCCACCAGAATTGGGAAAGGAAGGAGCCAGTCTAACTTCTTGAAGTTGGAGCCAGTCTAACTTCTTAGGAAAGTACATCCAGATACAAGGGATCCCCGTTATAAGTCACCCTGCATTTAGGTCCTCCACTCATGGAGGAATTCGATGTAAGAATTCCCCACACTTACATTCTTGACTGCTGTAGCCCCACCTGCATAACTTCTTACTCCTCCAAGCTCTTACAGCTACTTCCTTGATGTTTAGATTTTGCCACTACTCATCCTGAATGGTCTTCTTTCTCCTTCCCATACCCCCTTCAAGCTCTTAAAAAGGGAAATCATTACTTATTACAGTGTTTTCAATTTTGGCCTTGTAGTTGCCATTAATTGGAACAACAGGGAGAGAAACCCCGACACTTGCCCACTTCACTTACCCATCTCTCCCTTGGGATCCAAAGCCGCCGCCGTCGCCACCACTTCCTATAAAGGCCACAGAGCAAATGCTGGGCTATCAGCATTCCTTCCACTGACCATTAGAGGAGATAGTGGTGGCAGTAGCGGCGGCGGCAGCACTGGACACAGAAGATGATGGGGAGGTCTTACCTCTCTCTTGGTGTCCTTGGTTGCCACCACCACCCCAGTGGCTGGTGGAAAGAATGCTGGGAGACCAGAATAGCTATGGCTATTAGAGAAAGCAGTGGTGACACTGGACACTGAAGGAAAGAGGTAAGTAAAGCTTGGAAGGGGTTGACCTCACTCCCTCAGCACTGAGCACCACTCCCACCGCTTTCTCTAAAGGCCACTGGCTGAATGCCGGACTACTAGCATTCCTTCCACTAGCAACTAGGAGGAGGAGGCAGAAGTGGTGGTGGTGCTAAACACTGAGAGGGGGGTGGGGAGGGCTTACCTCTTTGCCTCAGCATCCACCCACTGGCCGCTAGAGGAGGCAGAGGCGGTGCTGGAGATAAGCCTTCCTAATTCTCATCTTGTATATTACAGTGTGAGAAGGGGATGGATCCTCTTCAGGTGATTTGGGACAGGTGCCGAGTTGGCAGGGGGGAGTCCTGCGTCCATCTGCCACCTTCCGCAGCCTGCTGCCTCAGGAAAGTGGCAGACAGGTGAAGGATAACTCACCGCCAACTCCCAACCTCCCCAAATTCGCCTGACACAAAGCTCTCAACTTGAATCATAGATGGGCTGCCTCTGCGGCGGCATACTGGTTTATGTGTACTTATTTGTATATACATACAGAACTTTATGTCAGCCATCTGTTTAAAAAAAACGGCAGAAAATCTCTCATATTTGAGGACAGTAATATAATCTTTTGAAAAATGAAGCTTCTTCTTTACCTCCTTGCTACCAGTGAAGTGCTTCTGTTGTAGAGATCCAAATGCTGATAAAAGAAGTGGTTTGCATGCGATTTAATGGCCTCACTTTTGCTTATTCTTAGCAAACACAAGTATCTATAGCTAAGCATTTCCCTTAGGGCAAAAATAACTGAGGTAGGTTTTATTGCATCGAATGAATGTATACGTATATATATAATCAGCACAATAAACATTATTAAATTGTCTGAGCAAAATTCAAGCATGGAAACACGCCGTCAGGGCAGAATGCTAACAATGCTGAATGGCCACGATTGCACAGGGAAAAGGATCTTAACAAGCCTTCATTTGAGCTTTGGCATCCGCCTCACAAATTGCACAAAAATGTTCTCCTTTTAATAGTGTTGAATATTGATAAATGTCTCCACACGGCAAAACAGGGAAGTTGGTCTCCACTGGCAAAATGTGTTTTTTTTTCTTCTCTCTATACTCAAGGGTTTACCCTGAATGATTTAATTATAATTTTCCTTGTGTAAGACAAATTAAAGAGGAGAGTAGGAGTGTCATGCCAAAGCAGATTATTTATCTCCTTAACAGATTGCTGTGCACCAAGCCCCAGAGCTGCTGCTGCAACCATTGCTACTTACAAAACCTGGGTGCAAAGGGGGGGGGGCGGTGGAGAGACGCAAAATCCATTTGAAGGCCAAAAAATAAAATAAAAATTGAAGCACTACTAACTGATTTGCACACGGAATTACATCACTTCCCTAGGAAAAATATATAGCTTTCTGTTACAGATCATTACTATAGTAGGGGTCTTTTTAAAATACAAGTTATTTTTGAATTTGAGGCAGATAATATGGCATTTTCTTCACTTAAACACAATTAGGAACTTCCTTTTCTTTCAAACACCTTCTAAAAATCCACCTTTCCCCATGGTTTTATTTCTCATCCCTGAATGAAAAAGCCTAAATACATGCAAATAGATCTGCATTGGCACACATTCATCTATTGTTACCTCCTGCCTCCCTTCCCAAATGAGCAAAATCAGATTGTAAGCTCTTTGGTGCAGAGACTTGCTTTTTGCTTACAAAATCCTGTGAGGTATGCACAGACATACACTAAATGTGTATATGAAGAGAGGGAGTATATGTATATGAAGAGAGGGAGAATATATGCCAGCTCTCAAGAGCTTTAGTCTAGATTGGAACGTACTGAAACCAACTGAGCAGGCCATGAAGAAAAAAGGAATATCCGTTACTGACAAAAATTTATATCCCATCTTTTTGATCATAAGATGAAGGTGGCTTAGAACCAAGGTAACTAGAACACAATAACTAAATCAACATAAAATTAAAGCTATAATGCAACAAAACACAATCTAAAGAATGCATTTGTACCACCAATGCTGAGATACACCGAGTGCAAATTCATCCCATTCAAACATCTATTTGAATCAAATACTGCATGATTTAACTGTCAATGATGGACAGAGCTTGCTATTTTCTCCTTTATCTTCCCTGTATATTTCACCTAGTAATTCAGATACTGTCAGTGCAATCCTATGCATGCTTACTCAGGTCCCATTGCGGTCAACAGGGCTTACTCCCAGGAAAGTGTATAGTATAGGATTGCAGTCTAAGATTTACATTCATCAACTCTGGGAAAGGTTTCTTAGGCACATTTCATTGATCGCCATGATGAAAGTAACAGGAAATACGCACAAGCAGGTACCATCAAAAATGCAAAAATACAATTCTTGTTAAGAACATGAAAAAAACATCTTCAAGGATAATTTAAAAGCATATTTTCTAAAGCCTATGAATAGTCCAACTGTTCCAAAATAACCCAATTTGTGTGAACACTCAATATACTTCTGCTATGCAAGGAGCAGATGACTAAATACAAATCAGTTGTCACAGAAGCAAGACAATCTGCATGCAGATATGCAGGAGAAGGAACATGAGGGAGGGACACTAGCCAATTGACTGAACGTTCTGCTTCTGGCTACCTAGACGATTCCTATCACTAAAAAGGGTATATACAGCCCGCAGTGCAATCCTGCCTAAAGATCCGGAGGCAGCCCCAGGGCTGCCTGCTGGATCCTACCCCCATTCCGGGCCAATTGTGATCAGCCTGGAGGTCTACTCGGGGGAAGAGGTCATTTGTCTCCTTCCCCTGGTGTAGTGCAGGGAGACTGGCGTATTTAGCTGGTGTAAGTCCAAGGAGGTCGTGTAATGGCCGCACTGGTCCGGGAATGGGACAGGGATGCGCCAAATGCCCTCCAGGGCCGGCTCGGCCAACATCTGCCCTCCCTCACTGCCCGGCCCACCCCTGCGCCCACTGGTGGGAGACTTACCTTCCCCGGGGGCCGCAGGGTCGATTCGGCGGTGGAGTAATGGCTGCCAGCCTCCACGCTGGTCACCCTGAATCACCCTTAGCATGCCACAAATTATTTTGGCATTGGTATGTATTCCTGCAACAGATGCTGCCATCGATGGAGAATGTGACATTTAATTACTCCCATATCCTATCTTTCAGCTAACTGACAACAATGAGCTTTATAGCGCATAGAAATCACTCTCAATATTATTTGCAAACACCACGGAATACAAAAACACTCTTAGAAATAATTGTATTGCTTGCTTATGTAACTTTGGTCACTGTTTAATGAGCAGCACTTAAGTTTGGAGACACATTTTAACCCCCCTGCAATCTGGAGGTATGATCATACTGCATTGTACATCACAATAATTTAGCTTCAACATGATAAATGAAACTGGAGCAACTACGTAGCTGGAACTTGCCAGGGAAAGTTCATACACTTGTCACTCAATGCTGAACAGAGGGAGGGAGGGAGTGGTAAAAAATACCCCAGCCCCAAAGTCAGCTCTGCTAACTACATCAAGATCAAGCAACAACTCTGTAGTCAAAGAATCCAATAAGCAGAATAATATAACAAATGACAGCCAACGTTCTTTCTACTGGGTGTAGATGTCTTTCTCCCCCCCCCCCCCAATGACTCCAGTATCTTTTTTCAGCCAACCAGCATTATCTGCTCTGAACCTCAGCTGGTCCATTCACTTGCCTAAACCTCATTTCCATTTGCTCAAGCCTTGCTGTGTAGAACTAACTGGGACAGATGAGGTAACTACACAGGCCTAGACCCAAAACACAGTAACCAAGACTGAAACTGAAAGTCTAAACAAGGAGTCTATACCTATGAAATAAACACCTTTTGTATGTGGGAGGAGAGCAGTACAGCTCTTTTTGTTTTCCAAGACATACTTCATAGCTATCAGCAGCCTTGTCGCTGACTCTCTTTCCACTGGAATAGCATTTGAATCACTGGGGAAGGCTCTGCACTTGCTACCCCCTGCAGAGCACTCACAGAGCACCTGCTGTGTATGCAGAATGTCTCAAGTTCAATCCCCAACATCTCCAGATAGGGCTGCAAAAGACCCCCTGTCTGAAACCCTGCTGAGTTGCTGCCAAACAGTATAGACCTAGATAGACTAATGTTCTGACTTTGCATACGGCAGGTTTTAGACTCTCTTTCACGAAGAGATTCAGGCAGGGTACAACATTTTGTAACCAAAATTCTTCCCTTCTGTCCTGGCTCCTTGCCGTCCCTCACTCTCCGTGGTAAAATGTGGACTGTAATGTATTGATTGCTTATGGTAACTTGATGTGCCATATAGAATGATAGCACAATAATAATCTTTAAATAAGCCAAATACAAAAAAGAAAGGTAGCCCTTGTTGCCAAGTAAGCTCGTGTTTTATCAAGAGGTCACCTGTCCTCAATAGAGACCAAGGAGTGAGGTTGCAAACAAGGATCCCGAATGCTAACAACTGCTCCCTGCAAGGGTTTGAGAGGGCAACGTTTCAACTGGCCAGCAGCATGAGCTTATTTTGCAAGTAAGTGCAAGCAAGATGCTCCTTCTAAATCTGCCATGCGCAGTATGGTATGAATGCGGCATGCACAAGTTTCTTCAGAGTTGCCACCTTTAACAGGTAGCGTTTTGCCTCTCTTTGCAAATGAAAACGTTTTGTTTAAAGTCTTTATAAACTGCTTTCCCCAAAAACTCAAAGCAGGCAGCAAACCACCAAACCAAAGCATTTCCTTAAAAATGAAATAGGGTTCATAAGTTATCATGATCAAAATAATTTGGAAAAATAAGTGTTCCTAGAAATGCGTGCCTTCCCCCACACAATCCTCTCATCAGAGAGTGCCCTTATTAGGATACTACCGTTAAACATCTGAAGCCAGAGCCTCTGGAATCAGCTACTAGAGGATTTGAGGACATCCCCCTCACAACATGGTTTTAATGGCTTTATTGAATAGTTTTATCTTCGTATGTTTATTTTTGTTGTACACCGCTTTGAATATTAGAAAAGCGGTATAGAAATATTTTAAATAGACATTTCAGACTGACTCCTGAATATCTGCTTATAGTACTTAAGAATTTGAAATACTTCCCCCCCCCTTTGTTTGGGACAAAATGTCATTTTCCGATAAGACAACTTGGTAGGTTATTTTTCACCACTTTCTGCACCCAAACTGGACCCTTATAGCATAATATTACACCAGCTTGCTGCCTTGTAGAATTATTCCACCAATTTAAACATACATCTTTTTCCTAGAGCTTTTTCTTTGTATGTGTTTGTATGCTGTTCTGGATATTCAGGAATGCAGGCAAATACTCTCTTTCAGAAAGAGAAAGCTGCTGAAAAGCATCTAAACAAGCAGAGTTTTATGTGTCATACGACATCTAGGCAGGCACCACACAGCCTGACAAGATAGCAACAGAAACCTTAAGTGCCTCAGTCGGTGTTCTTCAGCACATTCTCCAGCTCTTCTTATGAACAAAGAGGTAATTCAATCACACTGCTGCAAATTGATGGTGCCAACCTCAAACACACCAAAGAGAAAGGAAGAGAAGTAATCCATTGCTTGTGCCCTCTTTAACGCCGAGCCATTTACCTTTTTATTTTGTTGGATGCGAACAGGATTGTTAAGAATCATTTGAGTGAACACTGTAATCAATTATATCGTGCACATCCATGAATCTCATTAGAGGTTAAGGCTGTATGCTTAGTATTGGCCTCACAGAATACAGAATTGTGCCAAAGTTTAAGTTTTCTTCTGAAGCAAATTATTTTTAATCCAGTATATTGTAGGGCATCACAAACTGGAAAGGAATGGAACTTAAAAAGAGGAACATGTTTTAGAGGCAAAATCTAAGAGGTGATATTTTGTCAGTGGTTTAGATTCTAAACTTTAGAATTTACAACACAAGTCTGTTTCAAATGAATATATGCAAATGTATTGGGTTCCAAACTGATGGTGCATGTGTGCTCTCTCTATATATATATTCACTGAATCCGTAAAAAATAATTATATATTTCAACGAGATGAGAAACAGTCCACTAACTGCGAATCTAAGAAGGTGTCAGTACTTACAGTACACTTCAATTCTGCACGAGCACACACTTGCAATTTCCACTGCAATCTTAAGGACCTTCACAGAACCATTGAAGTAAATGTGCCAGATGGCCACAATGAACAATTTACTCTATACAACAGAATGTACCACACATCACCTTTGCCTGCTACAAACCAATGTGTGAAGGTCTGGTCATCTCAGCTCTCCAGAGAACTGGAAGACAGCAAACAAGGGGCAGCTGATGACTGTGGAGAAGAGAGTCAGAAAACCCACCGCCACTGCCACCAGTTGATGCGGTCTTTCTCAGAGCACATTCAGAAATGTGTCTATGCACCAGAACCACTCCAACATTTGGTGAAAATAGTCTACCAACAAGTCCTTCAACCAAGGGGCAGAAGAAAGAAGCTGAGTCAGCCTATCCTCCATTTTTCATGTCAACATGTTGTGCTCATTGATTTGTGGCACATTAACCTTTGGCAGACTACAGAGTACAGCAACTGTCATCCCCCTAGTGATGGCGCTCCACAAGCAAGAGTAATGAGGTTTACCATGTCCAAGACACCAGAACTACAAAAGAACTTTCTGTAACACAATCCTAATGAGTCAAACAAGTAGATCTTTCTGCATATATTCTAGAGAAAGGCAAATATCACAACAGATTTGTTAAGCAGTTCAACTTGTGGAAAGTCAACATAATATACTATGGTCCGTTAAATGTTTTGTACGAAGGAAACCCCAACCACTGAGCCTCTTTAGAAGGCAGTTTTTCTGTCCCTCTAGTTCACATGCACCACTCCCAATGTCCTGTGTCAGGTGAAGGAGGCTATGCCAGATATACAACTTTGGTGAACCAAATGCGTTCTGCATGCTATCAGAGGTACTGGATGGCTACAGAATTTAAAGAAACCGGAACATAATCAAATGCATATTTGTAACAAGGTGTCCATAACTTACACCTGCAACTGAAATATCTTCTCCACTGCTGCTGGTTCAGATGATCCAACAAACCATAGTTTCCTCTTTCATCCTCTCCTTTCCCTCATGTATTTAGTTCAATGCATAGTTTCCTGGTTTTGTAAACCACAGTTTCCCTGTGACATCCACAGGAGAACAAATCCCAACAAATCAGGAAATCAAACCAGTTGCCCATTTCAGATATCGTGGGCCTGGACGCATCGGCATGCTTACAATTAGAGGTGTTTGAAAATGGTGCTGTTATTAATTTGCTGGATTAAAATGCAAAATGTGGTGTTTTGTGTTTTTATTCACAGGTGCAAATTCTTAAGCATCAATATCATTACATTGCAGTCTTCAATGCAAAAACAACAAAATTATTCAATTATTTCTAACTGGAAAAGTAATGTTTCAACCAGATGCATTCCACAAACAGTAGAGAGTTGGTAATTTGGTTCTAGGTCTGTTTGAAATTGTGGTGTTGTGTGTTTTTATTTGGGTTGAAAAGGTTGTGAAAAGGTGGTGTTTTGTGTTTTTATGTGGTTATCAACAAAAACAAACGCCTTTACTTATAATTCAACGACCTATGGTTTTTAAGATCACCTGAATTGAGCTAGTGTGTCTTCATGGTTTTAGGTATAAGGAAAAACACATACACAGAAAGGAATGAACAATTATCTCCCCCTTTGCTGTATATTGGAAGAAGCCAAAGTAGTTTTTAATTCATCCTCCACAGAAACCCTGTCTTCTGGTGCTACAAGAAACATATTTCATTTGACAGACATGTATAAATGTACATCAACAAAAACAGGACCAAGTCCTCACAGTGTAAGTAACAGACACTATATATGATAATATCTTGATTTTTAAAAAATGTTCTTATGTATTCTATATCTATATACGACAGCTTTGTTTTCTTCATGCAAGAAAGGCACAAGATGTGCTTATGCGCTTGCCTTACCAACATTCTTTCAAATCACTCAACTAGGAAACACTATGGCCAGAAGAAAAACAAATTCACTCACCTATATATTAAAGAGCGAAGGCAGTAAGCAAAGCATCAATTCCCTTTCAATGTTTAGTCTATATAACATTTCAAAGAGAACAAGATCTTTCTCAAGACAGACTCTTACATTAGCCTTTCAGGCTGTACTGCATGTACGGAGCTCATTCCCTGGCCCTTGCAGGGAACTCCATACCATAGTAGATGCATCAAGGCTCCTCAGGTCACTCCTTTTGAAACCAGTTCTGCCTGCTGACCAATAAGCCATTTCTGAAACTCCATGGAACACTTAGGAACAGCATTTCATTTGGCCCAACAAATTGCAGCTAGAAATTAAAAAACCCTCAACAAGAAAACCCAGAAATGAATGCACAAACTGGCCTCTCCCTGTGGTAACAGAGAAAATTTCCCCTCCCCTTCAGTGCAATTATGTTTACTCATAAGTTCCACTGTGCTCAATAAAATGTACTCCCATGTAGGTGTACACAGGGTTGCAACATTAGCCCCTAATCAAGGACAATTTCCTGCTCCCTTCAGGTGGAGGGACAATGGGAGACCACCTCAACACTTGTACTAGGACAGGGGTTCTCAACCTTTGGAGGCCCAGGTACCCCCTATCATGGTCCAATTTTCCCCTACTAATTAACTGCTAATTGGACTAATCATTAATTAGGTAATTAATCAATCAATAAAAAGTACTAACAATTTTAAATGTGAAAAAAATGTCTTACTTAACTCGTGTGTGTGTGTGTGTGTGTGTGTGTGTGTGTGTGTGTGTGTGTGTGTGTGTGTGTGTGTGTGTGTGTGTGTGTGTGTGAGAGAGAGAGAGAGAGAGAGAGAGAGAGAGAGGCAAGATCTTTCTTTCTCCAAGTCACACTTTCCAAAATCAGCTCCTCCCTCCACTACCCCACCAAAGTACATTTTTCAAAGTTCAAAAATAAGCCCAAAATCAGAGAGACAGAAAGGCTCCGAAAATAATTAAAATTTAGAATCCATATTAGGTAAAGTAAGGTAAAGGTGACCCCTGACAATTAAGTCCAGTCGTGTCCAACTCTAGGGTGTGGTACTCATCCCCATTTCAAAGCCGAAGAGCCAGCGTTGTCCGAAGACGCCTCCGTGGTCATGTGGCCGGCATGACTCTCCTTGCCAGAACATGGAGCGCTGTTTACCTTCCCGCAAGTGGTACCTATTTATCTACTCGCGTTAACATGCTTTGGAACTGCTAGGTTGGCAGGAGCTGGCCAAGCAACGAGAGCACCCCCGTCGCAGATTCGAACTGCTGACCTTTCGATCGACAGCTCATGGTTCAGCTGTTTAACCCAATGCGCCACCCGCTGGCTTAGAATCCATGTTAATTAACACTTAATTAGCTGCTGATGGGGCAGATAAAGGGCAGGCTTGGCGTACCCGCAGCAAGAAGTCCGTGTACCCCTAGGGGTACCCGTACCACAAGTTGAGAACCCCTGCCATAGATACTAGTCTATTAGTTGATTTTATAGATAAGTAGAGGGCACGTTTTGAACCAAAAATCACGGAATTCGCTATGACCCCTGGATAAGCCGAGTGTAAAACTTAGGGACTGTCATTCACGCACGTCAAACGATTTTACAGTAGTTGTATCATGTGTCCTCAGACCATGCCCTGGGACATCTTAGCCATGCACCTAGACAAAGATGATCTGTGAATTGGCCCCAAGATGACAGGATGATGTTTAACTGGAATGATGGTTAGTACAGAGAAGTATTGCAACTGAGCACCAGAGTGATGGGCACTACCTCTTTCACCACCTGGCATCAGGAGTTGCAGTGGCACAGCACAGCCAGCCATGGCAGCCAGATAGCACCCCAGCAGGACTTGTGCAGTGCTGGCCGGCGCTTGGCTCACTTGCTCCCACTCGATGGCAGGCCAGTGACCCATGGATAAGTTGACCAACATTTTAAGGATAAATTTTAAAACTAAAATTTATCGACTTATAGATGAGTATCTACAGAATCTACAGTACACTGTCCTTAAGAAATCGCGCCAGGATTCTTCATGTGGATGGATTTTTTTTTTACTGTGTGAACAAACTATAGGACACAACCACAGTAAACAAAGATAAGTGATTTTTCCAATAGGAGTAAATAACTAATATTCCTCATGACTTCAGGGATATGAATAGTAAAATGACTTGCAACACTGGAAAAGTTTAACTCTTTGCCTACATGCCTCAAGTATCAGGTTTGTCCATTGTGTATGCTTACTGTCAAATAGTTGAAAAACAAAAACCACAGCAAAACAAGCAAGGTTGCTTTTGTGCAACCAACCCCACATTAAGTAATACATTTTTATCGTGGAAAGAGATATGTAAAAATTCTACCACCACCTACCTCTCCCTTTTAGGAGTGTGGACTGATAGTTGTCCATTTGTTGAGGCATGTGGGTTTATTATTAAGGAGGTCTTAGAAGAGGCAGAGGATGAGATACATGTCGTTGGCAGGTCCAAACTGCTGTGATTGTTGCTTACAACTTCTTCTGCTGTGTGAGAACCCGTCACTTCTTTCCAGAGTTGCTGCAATTCAGTTGGAATCATGCCTGAAACAAAAATTGAATAATTAGTATAGTAGTTAAGAGTTCTAAATTAGAATAAGGGAATCTTGGGTTCAAATCCACCTGGCCACAATGCTCATGGGTGACCTTGGGTGAGGTACACTCTCTCAGCCTAACCTACCTGGCAGGGTTGTTGCAAAAGAAAAACACAGTTGGTAGGAGAACTACATATGCCACCCTGAGGGTTTTTTTTTGGGGGGGGGGAAGGAGGACAAGGTAACAATGTAATAAATATAGGCTAAGTGCAGCATGTTCCCCCACTTCAGCTTGGCCTCTGTTATATTTAGGAAAATGACCTAAGTGTGATTAGTTGACTAGATGCAAGTAAAATATGCTGCCTTCAGCTTGAGGGCTGGACAAGTTATTCCACGAAAGCAGTTGTCTCAGTTTGTGGAGGACATGAGTGAATACAGTAGGTGTTTAGTTCTCCTGAGGTGCAATCCGAGAGCACGTTCCGTGATAAGAGCTTGCTCTTGCTCAGGAGAGCGTTCAGCCCATACATTCTGAATAGGCTGGCTGGAAACTGCATTACCTTGGGATACAATTCCTTCTGTATTTGGCATATATATCTGCCAGTTATTTGAGGATGTTAACAGCTAAGAGTACACAGTGGGTAGAAGAGAGACATCTCTCATATACAACATGCTTTGTGCACATTCCCATGTTCATTGCAAAGAACAGGGCTTGCAAATATTTCTGGCTGCTGAGATTCCTGACGAAGCAAGCTGCTATCAGAGCAGATGCTATTGGGTTAGCGCTGAATCACTGGTCTTCCCTAGAATGGCACAACTTCTTGTATAGACTTAGAGATCCATTATTTATCACTGCTGCTACCTGAGCCTTAATAAGTGTGAAGTGCTGTTTATGTATTAACTATGACATTTGACATGTTTGCGTTACATCTAATTAAAATTTATTTCTGGGGAGGGGGAAGATATATTAAGGGAAAGGAGTTAAAAACAAAACCCACAACCATTTCATATTGATAAGACCACACTCTTAAATCCCATTATTATTATTAATTATTATTATCAACAGTATTTATATACCGCTTTTCAACAAAAAGTTCACAAAGCGGTTTATAGACAAAATCAAATGATGGAATGTAAAGTTCCAACTGAGGTTTTCCTGGCAAGATCTATACTGAAAAACAATTCCTAGACACCATCTAAATTAATGGTGTTCATATCCTGAAAAAAGGTGGATAAATTTTGACCTCTTTTTAGAGGCAGGAAAGGTCTTCAAAAATAAATTTATTAATCTGTGTTATGACAACATAAACCACAATGTGACTAATTTTGTGCTTAAGTCGTAAATGATGACAAATAGCTTTGTTATTAAATACAGTTTTTTATTAATCACTTTTAGACATAAATTATGAATTCACGTTGTCTTCATGAAATGCTTTTTGAATTTTAACAGTCAAATTGATTATACTATGATTATTTCATTAACACACCTATCTTTCTCATTAATTTTGGTTTCTAGCACTGCTCACTTAATTGATGGATGTGTCTAATGAAAAAAACCCTGCAAGTTTCTATACAAGTAACACTATTATTATTACTGTCATTTTTTGATCAGTGTTAATGAGCCATTCAAAGTGAAATGAAAACATAAAATGATTTTTTAAAGAAACTTTGTTTAACTAAAAAGGACAGTCTGTTTTAGATGATTCTTACATTCTTCAATCAAGGTGAGAACTTGGAATTCTTTCAACAAACTAAATAGAAATTATGAGGTTATACATAGCTTAAGATGCTATACATCATCAACTTCATATTTTGACGAAGTTTCATATTGGATTTGACACTCCATAGAAGTTTTGCAAACCAAACTGAGAGTATATTGTCACACACTGCAGCCAGCATAGGGACACAGGCTAAACAGATGTTTTAGTAAAGTATTAAGTCATGTAAAATCAATAATGTTTTCAAAAATAATTAAGCTGATGTCTTTTGGAGAATTGGAATTCCAGAGGCCAATGGATTCAACTGCTTTCTTTCATCAAGCTACTACTGTATACTATACTCCATTATCTTGGTTAGGGATGTGGGTGAAGAGGTCTGTCATTTTCAAAATATACATCCGTGTCTAAAACAGACATGTAACTTACCAAAACTAAGGCATTAAAATAAAGGCAGTATGCATTATAATCATTTGAAACACATAATAAAAAATGCCAAGGTCTAAATTTAATTTATTTTTGTCATTTAGACGACAATGGCTAGATAATCATCTCAACGTGATCAGCCAAACATCTTTACTTTGCTAAACTGTTAAAGATTTTAATTATGCTAGCTTTGGAGAGCACTGGTCTAATGAGGCGATAGACTCCAGAGAATCTAAGTGGTTAAGAACTGTGAAATGAGTCTGATAGGATTTTTTTTATATTCACCATGGATCGTTTGCATATCAAAGAGGAGTAAATTATTGCACGACAGACCAATAACCTTTCCCGCCTTTCCAAGAGTAGCATTAACAAAAACATTTGGTCTTTGCTAGTGGGCTGACTAAAGAAAAAAAATAGCAGAAATGCTTTAAGTGTCTGCAATTAGTATACATTCTAAAAGACACTTCAATTTATACATTAAGTGATCAGATAGTCTTAAGATACACCTATTGCTGTAAAGCCATTTCTTTCTCCTTTCATAAAAAATCAAATGCCAATTATATTTTGATGGATTTTGTCCCATATGAGCATTTAGTTATTAGACATAGTCAATTATTACTTGTCCCCTGAAATTAAACCTCCGAGGCAATTTAAACAAAAAGAAAGGTCACTACACAACCCTGTGTCCTGTTTAGCTGCAACTGAGCTATTATTTTGCAAACACCTTGCAAAGTGACAGTGTGGGATGTATTTTTAGCTAACACGCTTGACAGGACCGTCTCCACACTAACAATTACCTGTGAATATGACTGACCCTTTCCACCACTGTTTACTCAATTGAAACAATGGTGAATGGACTTGTCTGTTGATGGTAACATATTGATACTAGACTGTATGGAGTCAACACCATTTTTATTTCGGGGACCCACCAATATGAGACAAAGACTTTTACAGCTATTATTATTATTAGCCATTATGAAATCTCCACTTAAGGTAGCTGTAGATATTTTGAGCGAGGCAGCACTCTTACTCTCGAATTGAGTTTGTTTAGAAAATGAAAATCTCAAGTTGTGCAGTATACCGTCTCTCAGTATATCAAGGGCAAAAGATGAATTAATAGAGCACAACACCTACAGCAGGGTATGTTCAAACTTAATGCAATTGGCAATTGAGTAACATTAATGGAAGACTGTCTTTTTACAGCATAATGTGAACAAATTTTTATATAAAAGGGCTGACACATTATATTTAATAGACATATTTAACAGCTGGGGCAGATCATATGTAGGAGAATTACAGATCAGGTGGCATTAGGCAACAGAACACAATGATGATGCAACAAATTCAAGTAATATCAGTGTCTCAAAAATTACGAGAATGTGCTTCTAAAACATAGTAAGGCAGGTTGTTTTCTCTTTAGCACAAGTACCATGACAATTGAGAAGTAGTGCAAAAAGGTAGAACTATTGGTTAATCAGCCACAAAGGGTTAACAATGTTGGTGGTTCTCTGCTAATGGCAGAGCTTAAAATGGCGAGAATGATAAAATCACGTCAGATCGACACACTTGAAGATTAGTCCCTTTAATATCAGATAGCAATAAATTTTTATTTCTAAAATTATACTCATAATTATCAGCACTCTCTGCCAGCAGGTTGGCAACCGCAAATTGAAAGCACAGACCTATAGCTGTATTTGCTTGAAAGCAAGTTCCACTGAGAGTAGAAGCAGGCATCATCTTCTTCTGGTACCTACCAAAAATATAAAACTTCCTTCACCCGCTTTAAATTTTTGTAGCCTGCTTACAGAAACTCAGGTCTAGCTGTTGTGAATGCGTTCAAAAAAAAGAGGCTTGTTTCTTATCACAGCTGCTGTGTAGAGATGCAAGGTCCAGATTATGGATGTGTTTGAGTGGAAAAGCAAGAATAGTTATACAAGTGTTATAGTGGAGGATGTGGTATTTTATGGAAGACAACAGGCACTAATTGTTTCAAAGCAATACATTTTTAAACCAAAAGGAAAACACACAAACATATACTGTGGCTGTTTCATCATAGTTACCAGTATCATTTGACATCTAAAAAGACAAGGATACAGCAACGGTTTTAATAGGACATATTTTAACCACACGTACTTCTTCCAGTTAGAAAAAGGCTCTTTATGTACTTTACAGCATTGTCAGTTATAAAAAGAGTGCCTATAATTTAGATGTTCATTGCCAATTATTGTTACAAACTGGAGCTCTCACATTTTCTGCCATCTCTCTTTTTCCTGGGAGAAGTGTCTTCTTCATTATAAAAGAAAATGCAGGCACAGGCTTAAAAAATGTATGTTGTGGGGACAGTTGACAGATTGCTGTTCATGGAACTCGATTTCACAACCCCAGGTATTCAATGGCTCAAAGACAACCAGAGTTGCTCAACCTCTTTTTGTCCTTGCACCTCCATACCCAGGTGACCATGTTCAAGCAAGCAGAAAGTGGATTTAAACCTCATAATGACATCAGTTTTTAAGCCATCAGATCTCTCTGATAAAAAGAAAAGAAACGTCCTGTATTCTGACCTGCCTGAATTCTCAAGTTACCTTTTCTTCTCTCCCCGCCCCCCAAAGTGTAGCTCTCGACTCACGATGGAGGAGGAAAAGAATGACTATTTGCTCTTTCTGCTGCTAGCCACAAACTACTAAGCCAAGTTCCTTTGTTTATGTTTGCCTAATCTCTTGGGCTCACACTATTTTAAATATACTCCTTCCTAATGTTGTAGGAACTAATAGTTATACTGCACCGCAAAGCCTATCAATCAATGCCACGACTGCTGAATTACCTACTGGTGTCTCTGATGTGTTGCTGCACAGATTACACTTCATGCATCACCACATTCATTTCTTTCACATTACACATGAGCGTGTCTTGTCACTGCCCAATTGCCCTCTTTTCGACAGCTTAACTGATGTACTATACAATGAACCTCACCAAGCAAACTTAATAGTAGAGGAAACTGTGGGGAAGAAAAAAATTAAAAAGGCTGGAGCCCGAATCCAATGGGTGGGTGTGTAAGAACAGCTTGTGATGTTTCCTACCAATAAACGTGAAGGTATAATTAATTCATGCTATAATTTTTTACACCTACAAAATGACACTGGCGTACATGCCTTCTTCTGTTCCCAGGGCTTTAGGTTTGGTTTTTTTTAAACTTTCATACTGCTACTACAATGCTAAGCAAATTTTCAGTTGTCTCAGCTTCTCTTGAGAACTGAGGAAGTTTTGAATGTATAACCATCAGCTACTTCATAAGATCATTTAAGAATATGGGCCTGTTCAGTCACTCTTTGGCATGAGAGGTCATGGGATGTAATGGGCAGCCCAATCCACCGTAACTCCCTTGTGGGATGCAGCGGAGCCGCTTCATCAACATGCAAAGAATTTCAGCCTCATGAGGCCTCCTCAGGGTAAAGGACCATTTGTTCCCTTGCCCTGCAAGCCCCTATGGGCCCGGTGGGTCAACTCAGACCTATGCCAGCTCTATAGCTGGCGCAAGTCCACATTGATCTGGAAAAGTAGATCGGGCCCAGGAAGGGAGTCAGGATTTGGTGTATGCCACCGCTTCCAAACCCACCCCAGGCCTGATCTGCCCTCCTCCCCACCCCCGTCACCACCCTGTTCCTCCCACTCTCCCCTGCGACACCCACCCTCTCCTCCGTTCTGCCAGGTCTTTGACTGTCCATCAGTACACGGGAGGCCACTCTGGCCTCCCTGCCAGAGGCCCAGCAGTGTGCATTGGCAGAGGCTACTTTACGACTGCCGTAAAGCAGACTCTGCCGGCACAATGTACGTTATGCCACCACCTGGCCGGCATAGGATTGGTCTGTGAAAGTAGGCCTTGACTTATGTGTTCCCTCCCATGCTGCCTTTACCTCAGGAAAAGGGTAACAAGTTCATCAGGAGATTCCATGCTCAACACGCACACAAGCCCTCCTAGTTAATTTAGCTTTCTTCCCACAGTGAGGGGAGCAGGGAAAGGAAAAAGGAGGGAACACAGGAGCATGAAATCTGCTCTCAGTATTGCTCAAGATAGAATTCTGGGGACAACCAACAAACTGAACAGATGCTGGACAATAAAGTATACAGTCGTACGTTATGCCACCGTACAAGGAGGAGACGACTGGGGTTAACTAGGCTTCTTTGAGCTAGCCTAGGAACCAAACAACGTTTATAATGCTGGAACACAATTTTCAAACAATCAACTTCTGGAACACAACCTGTTTGCTAGCTGGGAATGCTCTATACTGTCAAACTTGTATCTAAGACACGTCGATGAAGGTGATTCAACTTCCATAAGGCAAAGGTACCTAACAGCCCATTCCAACCCAAGGGCCAAGCAGCCCAAGTCAGACCTAAAGTCAGCCTAAGTCGTTTAGGGCGACTTTAGGTCTGGAATGCAACCATTTAGGGCGAAATTAGGTCAAAGTTAGGTCGAAGTTACGACCGACGGACTAAGAACAGCCCATTCCAACCCAAGGGCTAAGCAGCACAAGTCAGACCTAAAGTTGACCTAAAAGTGGGCGGACCATGGGCGGACCGTGGGTGTAACGGGGGCAGCAACCAATTAACGTTGGATTCCAGACCCTGGCAAGCACAGACACGCCCCCTCCAACACAAATGCTGACACAAATTTTAGGTCGACCAAAAAGGTGGACCCAAATTCGAAGAGACCCATAGGAGCCATTTTACCTTACCCAAGGCAGCCCTCTCCTGAAAATTTCTAACACCCTACTCCTGAGTTAGGTCAGAGTTAGGACGGAGTTGGGCCTGCTAGGTCTGGAAACCGACAGAGTTATGCCTAAGATAGGGAGCCTATCAGCACCCAGCCCCACCCAGCCTCTTTCCCACAAAAGCCCAGCCCCAGGCCCCCAGTCTCTCTCTCTCTCTGAGCACGTGGCGTTGGGTTCTGTCCCCCAGCAGCCACAAAGTGGGACTTTGTCGGTGGAGGACAAAATTCACAAACACCCCACTTCTCTCTTCTCTTCTCCTCTCTGCCCCCCTCAAGGGCAGAGAGGGCTGTTCTGGCTTTGGCCAAACTGTTTACAGCTGTGCCTGGGCAGCTGTCTCCATGCTACCATTTGCTAACCCATGTCTTTCTCCCAGCCTCCCCCCCCCCCACACACACAGGCAACAACACCAGCAGGTAAGTGCAGGTAAGAGCAGGGGTTGTGCTGACATGTGTTCTGACATCTGCCTCTTTGCATATAGAAATATAGGTAGGATACATGCCTCTATACCAATGTCTTGTCTCATAGCTGCCTGCATAGCCTGCCATGATATGCCTCTTTACCAATGTCTTGTCTCATGTCTGCCTGCATAGCCTGCCATGATATGCCTCTACCAATGTGCCCTCTCATGTCTGCCTGCAATGCCTTCTCTGAAATGCCTCTTTACCAATGAGTAGTCTCATAGCTGCCTGCAATGCCTTCTCTGAAATGTCTCTTTACCAATGTGCCCTCTCATGTCTGCCTGCAATGCCTTCTCTGAAATGCCTCTTTACCAATGAGTAGTCAGATGCCTGCCTGCAATGCCTGCTATGATATTTGGATACATGCCGCTTTACCACTATTGTCGGATTGCCGCCTGTTGTCATGTGAGCATACAACACCACGAGTGTGGTGCTGTTAACTGTCTGTAGACACCAGCTGTTCCCCCCCCCCTTTTTCTCCACAGGGTCAACTGACAGGTCAGTATTGCTAGGATTGCCATGGTTGTGACCCAATATATGTGTTGTCTTCTCTCTCTTTGACCCTTTTCCCTGACAGGATCATGCTCGCCTTACACCCAGGTAAGCAGCTCAGACCATGCTATGTGTGTCACACCTATCAGTTGTGTTATTTCTCTCCCTGCAGGCTTTTGCAACCCACACACTGGCTTGTCTTCACTGGCGATTGCTACCACACACCAGCTGCCATGTAACACCCCCTTGTTTTTTGTCTCCCCAGGAACGTCCACTACCACCTACCTTCCTGGGAGCACCCCTGGGCCCGCAGTCTGGTTGCCCCATGGTCCTCTGCCTCACTGCTGCCAGAGGTCAGAGAGACAGCCCTGCAACCCTCCTCAGCTGCTGGCGCTGCTGCTGCTCCACCTCCCTGGCTATCATTCTTGCTGTCCCTCCCCTTTCTATGGAGCAGGCTGTGGTTCCACAGGGGGAGAGCCTGCGTCTCCAGGTCCATGGGGCATGTATGCTGCTGCTGCTTTCAGATTGACTGCTGTGACTACCCCTGGCAGCCTCGCCTGGCCATCTCTGCTAACGTTCCAGAACAATAAAGATGCCCCTCGGGCAGAGCCTCCTTGAAACATATGTGCCCAGTGTTACACAAGCATTGCCCTCCACACACAGACAGCCCCCAGCACTGAAGCCCCTGCATGAATCCCTTCTAGGGACTGCCACTTCCTTCCCAGGGAGAACACAGCAGGGAGGCTGCCAGACCCCCATGGGACAGAGGGGAGGGGGAGTTGGGGGGGCCTCTCAGGCAGGCAAACAGTGACAGGCGCCACGGAGCCCATAGCGGGGCCGCTTGTGGCTCCTGCATCTGTGTAGTGGCCGCTCAGCAACCGGTGATCTCGCCAGCCAGGGCGTCCGCCCGTAATGCAGCCGCTTCCGTCGAAGGTCCGCCCGTAATGCAGCCGCTTCCGTACACAGTCCGTCTGCATAAGAGGTGCCTGTTTCTGCATTGCCTTCATCTGCGGAGCAACCCCTGTGTCCCTATTGGTCTCTGCAGACCCCTCTCTCGGAATCTCTCTCCCACCAGCCTTGTTGTCTGTCTGTCTGTCTCTGACCCAACCGTGGCCCTCCCCAGCACCCACTGTCTGCCTGCCTGTGTGTCTGCCTCCCCTCCCACTCCCTGATGATGGCTGCTGGCCATCCCCCACCCTGCCAGAGCGCCTGCCGAGAGGCGCCGTCGTTGCCCCATCTGGGGGCGTGATGAGCTGCATGAGCCCTTCACGCTCGCAGCAGACAAGCCCAAGGCATCTCTCGGTCTTGGCCGGGGCACAGAGCAGACCTCACGCTGGGATGCCTTCTTTGTGGGCATTGCCCCGGCCGTGGAGGCCCAGGGCTTCAGGCAGCACATGGGCAAGTCATGTCAGAGGCAGTTCCAGACATCATGAGCCCCCCCTTGTGTGTGACGTTCCCACCCCCTCCTTCCCTTCCCTCCCCGACTCCCACGTGTAGCCTCAACGTGGCATGGGGGTGGCATCGCCTTCTGCAGGAGGGGGGACGGCCACTCTCCCCTGCAGCAGGTGGCGGATGCACAGGGTACCCTGTGGCAGCTGGCTCGGGCACCTCGCTCACCCGTCACCTGCCCTGCGTCCACCACATGACTGGCGCAATCCCCCTGCCTGCAGTCAGCCCCTTTGCGACCGGGCTGAGACAGACACTGCAGCAGCTGCCATGGATGGACGCTGACATGTGCAGACACACAGGCCTGCACATGCCCGAGCCAGCCTGGATAGCCTGCCTGCCTGCCTGGGAGGTAAGTGTTGCCTGGATCCTGGGGTGGTGCTGGGCCACAGAAACTGCAGCCTGCCTAACTCAGGCATACCTCTGACCTAACTCAGACATAACTTCTGCCTAACTTAGGCTGCACTTAGGCCACACTTATGCCTGACTTGGAGAAGAGTTGGGTTGGAATGGGCTGTAAGAGTACTAAATGATTCTAAAACTGCAAGGAGAGAAATGTGCCTGGCATTTGATTCTCCTCCCTCCGAGAAGTCCATGACATGCAATGCTGCTATCTTTTCAATCACCCTTTGTAGCAAAGCCTTTCACAGCAGTGGATTTGCAGACATTACTAGATGGTGAATACTTCTCCCTATGCTGTGAAAAGCTTCACCTGCTGATTTCTGCGTAATAAACTGCTGCTAAAAAGGTACAAGAACAGTCCAGGCAGGGTTTTTCCGTCATCAGCCAACAACCCTAATCACATGACAATATGCACCACAAGACCAGCAGTGTGTTGTCAGAAAGTATGCACTTCAAAAGAAGTTCCTACTACTCCAAAAACACTTGTCAAGCATTTTCAATAGATGTTTAAGGAGTGGTCATCCACCCCTCTAACTTTGGTTACCTCTCTGTTGCTGTTTCACTCCCTTCACCTTTGTAACCAGCACCTTTCCGTACTCCTTGCTGGGTACCTAACTCAGCACTAGGACTAGAAGTAGGGGCAGAGCCTTTGTTATGTTTGCAACAGCCAAACATATATGGAGTAAGTGGGGTTGATATCTTTTACTGGGCCACCTTTTTGTTTAAGACTATTTTATTTATTTATTTAGATATTTATATACCAAACTCAAGGCGGTTTACATAGGAGGCAATCCTAAACCCCATTTTTTCCCAAACGGGATTTTTAAAAGTATTGGTCTATGAGAACATAGAACCCTCAATTCCCAGATGTTTTGTTTCCTTTCAAAGTGCAGCCACATCCTGGCTGTGCTTCTGCCTTCCAAGCTTTTCATCGCAGCTTCAGGTCTCCCTCAGTCGGTTTTCAAGGTGTTATCCATCTTGCGAGTTGACTCCTACACATTCTACACACTCCATGCTCACACTGCCTTCGCAAGATCATCAGCGGCAGTAGTCCCCCGTCCAAGCAAGGACCAGGGCTACACCTGCTTAGCTTTCTTCAAGCAGGGCAACAGCTTAGCCTCCAGGCCAGACCTCCTGCCCTGAATGTTTTACACAGTAGCATTTGTTCTTACACCAGCTAAGATGTATCAACTTGACTATTCTTACTAATCCTGCATATCAACAATCACCTGTAGTACACAAAGATGCCCCAATATGGACAGACAGACTCATAAGGACTAAAAATCAGTAGGGAAGGGGGAGAAGAGTAAGGGTCACTTAGAAAAAAGGAACCAAAACTTCATTTTCTAAAAGGTCTTTCCCTACAATACAATTAGAACAGTTTTCCTAGGAATGCATCTCTTTCTAATGCTAGATTTGTCTGTCAATTTACTGTGACACCTGTGGAAGCTTCATTTCATACGGTAGCAGCCCTCTGACTCTGCACATACCTTGAGCAAGAGGCTGCAACGGCAGTGTGGGTTGGCCAGGCTGAATAGTTAACAGACCTTGGCGTTGCAAAGACAGGAGGTGCTGCTGCTGCAGTTGTTGCATCTGTAAAAGCTGCTGCTGAAAGGCCAACTGCTGCGAGGTCACCTGTTGCTGCTGTGGCTGTAAAACAAAAAAGTAGGCATGTCTTTCAGCATTTCCCCAAATTTTCCACATAAAAAAACCAAAAACCGAGTGACAAAATATTTTTAAAAGGCTACTTTTGTTTTTTTAATCTTCCCCCTATACAGGTGTCCTCCGCTTAATGACAGATCGCTTAACAACGACCCAGATATATGACGGAGGTCCCCCAGTAAACAAGAGCAAAGGAGTTAAAAAGACCCATCTTTTTTAAAGTCCCAACTCATCAGCTGTTTGGCTTTAGATAAGGACTTTGAAGTTCAACACTGGGGTTTTAAGCACAGCGCTGAACTTCAAAGCCCTTATCTAAAGCCAAACAGCTAAGGGGCAAGATAAGAGCTTGGATGTTTAACGCTGGAGCTTTAAGCACAGTGCTAAACTTCAAAGCACAGTAAGATCCGCTTAATGATGGCTTCACTTTACAACATTACAACACTTTACAACAAAGAACTATAAAAATAGTTACAGCCTATCTGTATTAACTTTGTTAAGAGCTCAGGCAAGCAGAACAGACCTGGGCTCATGTCTAAAATACAGTAATAATGGCTCCAGGCAAAACCGCCTAGGAAGGACACCACCACAGAAAAGGCTCCGCGGCACTGGTATCGGGTATGCCTTTTACTGTAAAACAGCCCTTCAACAATTTGAGTCCGGATAGCCCCAAGTTTCCTATGATGCATATGTTCGGCAGCCTCCCTGGCATTCAAAACACCTCCATTTCTCTGCCTACCCAAGGTGTAAAAGCAAGGAGGTATTGAGCATCTGGCCAAAACATTTTGCTGATTGAGGCAAAGGACAAGACAGCACCCTCACCCAAACCAGTGCCAGGTAACTGGGGCCCCTGTAGTGGGTTCCCAAAGCACTCTGTCTCCCCCACCCTGATGAATCACTTTAGCAATGTATTAGATTATTAGAGCCAATCACACTGAAGCAGAACTCCAAAATTCGCAGATAGTGATAATAGCATGGCTACTATGTTATGCTGGATTATTAAATCATCAACAACTCAAAATAAGCCTACCGTTTCACATGCTGGAGGGGCTAGCCTATGTTCTGCATGGGCCTTGTAGTACAATCCTATGAGTGCCCACTCAGAAGTAAGTCCCATTGTGTTCAATAAGACTTAGGGCCCAATCCCTAAACTACCGCAGCGTCAGTGGAGCATGCGCAAACATGTGTAAAGCACGTTCGAGGCACCCTGGGAGTAGGCCACAGAAGCCTATGCCGCCGCTCCAGCACCCAGAGCAGAGGTCTGCCCTGCGCCAGCTGGCACTGGGGCAGAACAAGCTGGGAAAGGGGGCATGACGGGATACGGGATACGGTGTGGGTGGATTGGCCTGAGAGGGGGACGGGACAGCCTGAGAAGGCCTCCGCCATATCCTATCCTTCCTCCCAGGCGTGGAAGTCTTACACGGGGCTTCTTGGGTCTGTGCCAGCAACTTAGCTGGTGCAGTTCAGAGTAGCCCTATTGAGCAGGCTGGGGTTCGACACAGGAAAGAGGACAAATGTCCTCTTACTTACCCCGACACGACCTCTAGCCTGCTCAATCCCAGCGCTGGATACAGCGTGGGCCATGCAGCTTCACTGTGCCAGCGCTGGATTGGATTGGGCTGCCCGTCCCAGGAAAGCTTTATAGGATACAACACTTAGCGTTCATATACCTGTGTAAGTACTAGAGACAAGATGCATCAATTTCTTACTCAGATTGAGCTACCAGAGACTGAAGGAAGGTTCTAAACCCTGAAGCACAGGTATTCACACAAGCAAAACATTTACAAGGCACCCCCAAAAAGGTAAAAACAGAGAAAAATAGCAACAGTGATTTACTTGTCCATATATTTTCTGGTCCCTATTCTTAGGGAATCACTGCCTCAAACTCAAGGTTACATGGTTGAACCGGTTTACCCACAGAAGAGATGTTTCAAGACACATACCGTACACCTGGAAAAAAAATACAATTTTTGCAGCTCTTTTCTGCAGATCTGCACTTCAAGGATCTGGCTGAAATCTCAGCTGCAGATCTCTCCCTCATCCCTGCTCCCATCAAGCAAACGTTGCAATTTCTCTACATTACACAATGTGTGTATGCTCCAACTCACAAAACAGACATAATAAAATACAGAAGTGGGCCAAGACAGAAGCACTAATCTATAGTCTTCTTGAATTCTGGAGGATACAAGTCATTACAAGCTCTATGAAAACTGCCAGATGCTTTCTGGAAAACAAAATGTGTGTGCTACAGAATAAAAGCAAACCACTAGCAGCCTTCTTTCTTTGTAACGTGCAACACCACAAAGCATCCTTTAGAAATTAAATCCTAATGTATACAATTAAATGCCCAAAGATGCGATGATGGCCACTAGTTTACATAGCTTTTTAAAAGGTTAAACAAATGAAGAGGACAGGGTCTATCAATGGCCATAAACAATGATAACTAAGTAGAGATGTATGTAGAGAGGTACATGTAGAGAGGTACGGCATCTCTGAATACCAAGTACTGAGCACAAACGACAAAAAAAGCACTTTGGGCCCAATCCTATCCAACTTTACAGCTCCAATGCGGCCGCAATGTAGCCCAGAGGTAAGGAAACAAACATTCCCTTAACTTGAGGGGGCCTCCATGACTGCCCCCCACTGCAGGAGGCAGTGCATGCCCCTTTGGCATGGCTGCATCAGTGATAGAAAGATGGATAGGATTGGACCCAGTTGCCCTTTATACCCTGCTTATATACTTTCTAGGCCAACCGGTGGCGCAGTGGGTTAAACCGCTGAACCATGAGCTGTCGATCGAAAGGTCAGCAGTTCGAATCCGCGATGGGGTGAGCGCTCGTTGCTTGGCCAGCTCCTGCCAACCTAGCAGTTCCAAAGCATGTCAATGCGAGTAGATAAATAGGTACCACTTGCGGGAAGGTAAACAGCGCTCCGTGTTCCAGCCGCATACTACGCACTGCGGCAAGGAGAGTCATGCTGGCCACATGACCACGGAGGCGTCTTCGGACAACGCTGGCTCTTCGGCTTTGAAATGGGGATGAGCACTACACCCTAGAGTCGGACACGACTGGACTTAATTGTCAGGGGTCACCTTTACCTATATACTTTCTAGAGCAGAGGCATCTACCTGGCTAATGCTGGAGTAGATGGACCTGCAACATTTAAATACGTTCCTAGGTTGTCACGACATGACTAAATTTCCGAGTTGCAAATCAGCATATTGCTGGGCAAACTCCGTCGTTTTAAAACTTTTATTCAAAACAAACAAGATGTTATTAACAACTTTACGTTTAGTTTTAAAGACCGAATATAAGAATTGCCCTGGGTGCAAATGCTATTTTAAGAGACAGGAGATAAGGGAGGGAAAGCAATATAATAAACAAGATGTGGGAGCCATATTAAGGAGACATACAACCAAAATGGAAAAGCAAAGGCAAGTGGGAAAAAGGGCTATGTTAGGGAGTATGAAAAAGGTTTAGAGAAAAGCAGGGTGGCAGAAACAGAGTTTAGGGATCTAAGTGGAGACTCCAACATATGAGACATGGGCGGGGAACCTTTTCCCTGGCGAGGGCCGTTTTAAATATTAGGAATTTGCTTGAGGGCCAGCCGTAAGGTCGGGCGGCATTTTTATTTATTTACTTAATTTTTGCCCCTGCCCCCCATCGGCCTCTGGAGGCTCCGCGCTCACCGTCCGAAGCCGCCGCCGGGTCCGCGCATCACCTCTGGCGTACCATGCCAATGAGGGCAAGAGGGCAAGAGCTTGCCCTCATCAGCGTGGTACGCATGTGCGAAACGGCCAACGGCCTGGTGAAAAGGGGTCGAGGCGGTGGCCGGGGAGGACATGCAAAGGCCTCCGGAGGCGACGCGCAGACCCGGCGGACCGTCCCGGCAATCTCTCCGGGGGCCGGACCGGATGGCCTCGGGGGCCTGATCCGGCCCTGGGGCCAGAGGTTCCCCACCGCTGATATGAGAGAATGGGTGGAAAGGTTGGATGACAGTAACAAAATGATCTTGAAGAGTAAAATGGGAGAGAAAAGAAGATAGGAAAAAGGATTTGAGAGAGAGAAAAGAGGGGGGGGGGAGAAGGAAGAGAAGTATGGTGCAGGAGACAAGCAAACATATTTTTCCAGAAAGCAACATTCATTCCTCTTCCTCCTCTCTGTTGAAAGACAGATATCAAATGGGGAAAAGGATTGCTGCATATCCCATCTACCCAGCTATTAATTAGCCACAATCTAGCCCCATTCTCAAGGGAGAACCACACTCATCACCAGGGGAGGCAGGGCACCTGTGGTGCCTCCCTGCCCACTGCTTGGCTAGACTGGGGAGCTAAAGCCAGGGCCGACCAACCAAAAAACAAAACAAACAAACCAAACAAACAAAAAGCTACCTATAGCAGCTCCTTCCCACAAGATATTTTCAGACAAAACAGAAAGTGTGGATCAAGCTGGGAATTCCCAACATCTATCACACTTTGTTTTATTGATATCTGATTTCACAACTAAGCTACCAAAGCCGAACAAGCCTGGATAATATGGTTCTCAAGGCATTAAGGCCGAGCTACACCGCACGCATCTACGTTCCAGCACGTTTCAAGAGCAGCCGATGTGCCAGAATGGGCAATGTGGAGCCCCTCTCCACTTGGCACGGGATGGAACGCGACTCTCTGGCAGGCCAACACCGCCAGGCACCGAGACGGCACACTGGATGTGACGCACCGCTGGCCGAGACACGTGCGGTGTAGCTTGGCCTTGAATGATCCATATATTTTATTTGAAAAAATTATACCCTGCCATTTTTTCCTCAAATGTGAGTAATCCTAACTTCTATATATTCTACTCCTCATAGTTGTACAAAAAATCTAACAGAAATATGGCTGAATTAGAAACAGGAATACAAATATCCACATTAGTTACATTTCAATCCTCACAATTTCCACAATCAATTTTCAGACTCCAAATACTGCAAAGTAGAGACCACGAGCTTGTAATGGTTTTCTAATGTAGCACTCTGTGCTGAACAAATTTCCCCAATCTACAGAATTTTTCTTCCATGGGAATACATGTATGGAAATTATTACACTGTAATGAAAAATGTGTGCAGTTAAGACTTGATTTCAGGAATCATGCAACTAATTTCTGTACCCAGGGAGGATCCAGATTCATATTTCTTGAATAGAAAAGACCCAAGCTGCATGAAAAGGCGCGTTTGAAACTGAAACAAATTTCAAAAGTAGTTCGTGATTTTGCAAAGGGCAGGAGCCTGCTATTCAGAGAGAAAGAATGAGACTACTAGGAGAAGGATACCAGATTTCCTACTCTAGCTTCTCAATCATTCTTGCACGAACAAAATTTCTTCCCTGATAAATATCTGATTTAACTGCAACAACCAGGAACTTGGGAGAAAAAAAAAATTACCCATACGGTATCCCACCTTTATGTTTCAAGTGGGTTGCCCTGCCTGTATATGCAGTGTTAAAAATGCCAAGGACCTGTGGCTCAAATAGGTACCTTGCCAAAGTATGAATACTGTAAAGACCTGGTGTCACATTTAAATGAAACATCCTCTATGTCGACAAAGAAGTGCAATCATGACATTGACCCTCAGTCTCACCTCTTTTACTAGACGTAGCTGCAGTTCAGAACATGGTTATTGGTTTATTTACCAGTTGGTGATGTTCTTATGAACTTTTGGACTGAAGCTCAGACATAGAAGGTAACATCATTTCATATATACTTAAATGAATGAAAAATAACCCCACACTACCATTTACTTATTAAAGAATTGTCTCAGCTATTAAGGCTCCAATTGTTTAATTTATTGTGTTTTCCACGATTGTTCTGTTGAGTGATCAATCAATCTTCAGGTCTCTCTCCTTGTGTTATATTCCACTTAATTTTCCTTTTCCTTCAGCAATTGAGAAAAAAAACATGCTATTCATCCTCAGAAGACAACTAAGTTGCTAAACTCCACGGGGATCTGAACCCTGAACCTCAGAGGTTTAAGAGAACATGTTGCTTTTCTCACTGCTATACTCAGATAAGCTTTTAACTACTCTGTTTATCACTTCTGACATAAATAAATGAGAAAAAAATCAAGACCTTTGAAGAAAAACTTCATCTAATATTGTTAATTAGCCATGACAAACGATGAAATAACATTGTAAATCTTTCATAGAAACAGCCACTAGATTTTAATTACACACATTCATAATTTAGCAAACAACATCTTACTTGAATGTGAGTATCTAATATGTGCAGTACTTGAGGCTTCAGAGTCCTTAATTTTGTTTCACTTAAGGACGCCTTTAGGTTCTGTTCATTTTGTATTTTATTTGCTTTGTTCTTTAAAAACCTATGAAAAAGCCTTTTCAGTTTTGATAAATATCTTTTTATTTATTGTACGATGACAGGAGGAAAACTCTGGTTGTTTAAAACATCAATACATCATGCCAGTGTTTAGCAATTCCTTAAGCTAGCAAAAAAAAAAGCTAATGTAGATTTCCTTAGTAATTATCTGAGTGATAGAAAGATAATACAGTGCACTAGTACAATAAATAGAGGGAAATTATCTAATATCCCCAATCTGTTAGGAATCATATCAAGGGGGAGGTCTTTGATGCTTTTGTACCTAGCATTTGCAGAAACAAAGTTAACCATTAACAGGTAGAAACATACAACATTGGTTATTGTTGCATTTGCTTTTAGGAAATATATGTATTTAGCTTTTAATTAAGCAATTTAAGTATGTATTTTTTTTAAAAAAAAACAAATAGTATTTCCAACTATCAAAGCATAAAACTAGAATAGGTCTTGCAAATTTCTCCTACCCTCCATATACAGAGTACAATCTATAAGGAAAGTCTCCTACACACACTTAATTGTATTCTCTTTATGCCTCAAAAAGAACATGAGAGACTCTCTCCTTTCAGCATTTAGCACAATTCCATTGAAAGTACAGATGTGACCTGGTTCTCAGTCCAGGTTTCAAGTAAGCTGCAATAAACCAACAGCCGGAAAAATGCCAAAATGTGTCCCATGTCACTATATAGGAGAAAATGGTAAATGTTTTGCAGAATCCTACATCTTATTGGATCTGCATGGTTTTAATTTTCTCCTGCAAAACACTTTAAATCCAATGGAAGAAAGGCTGCATACGAACTGTTAATATTGAAATATATTAAGTTCTTCACAATGACAGGTTGTCCCTTTTTTTGGCAGCCTCTGTATGAGAAACATAGCATCTAGGTGGGCCCCGAGTCAAAGATGATAGTGCTAATCATTTTTTTTTTTACATGGAGGGAGGGGGCACAAAATAGACTGCCATCTGTTGCCCTTGAAAGCTTCACCCAGTATCAACAACAGTAGAGTCACTGTGGTGTAGTGGTTAGAGCAGACCTGGGCATTGTACGAGCAGACCTGGGCATTGTACGAGCAGACCTGGGCATTGTGCCAGGGCCACATCTAGCTCTTTGGCTGTCCCGGCCCGGCCCGCGTGAGGTTTAAAGGAAGACTCGGAGCAGCTAATAAAGGTAAAATAATGCACCCTGCGTGCCCCCCCGGTCATTCTCTTACCTTCATTAGCTGCTCCGTGTCTTCCTTTAACAGACGCTTTAACTGTTGCAAGGAAGACACGGAGCAGCTAATGAAGATAAGAGAATGGCCGGGAGGGGGAGGGCGTGTGGGCGCTGCAGAGGGGACATTCAGTCTATTGGTCCGGCCCTCCACAACAGTGCCAGTTTCTCATGTGGCCCCTTAGGAAAATGAATTGTCCACCCCAGGGTTAGAGTGTCAGACCAGGAGCAGGAGACCTAGGTTGAAATCTCCACTCAGCTATGAAGTCAGTAGGTGACTCTGGGTCAATTACATACACTCTAACCTAACTCGCCTGGTTGTTGGGAGGATAAAATGGGAGAGAACTTTGCACATGGCCCTAAGCTTCTCGGGGGGGGGGGGGAGAATGGGATAGAATTCTAACTAATAATAACCCCTGCTAACTGGGCAAGAGGCACTTTTTCAATTGGTGCTCCTCTTATATTTAGCAGGGGGAGAGTAACTGCCCCCCTTTGACCCCAGCACAGTCTCTTTCTGGTGGCTGTTTGCTGGTGGTGTTCTGCATCTTTTTTAGACTGTGAGCCCTTTTGGGACAGGGAGCCATTTAATCATTTGATTTTGTCTGTAAACCGCTTTGTGAACTTTTTGTTGAAAAGCGGTATATAAATACTATTAATAATAATTAATAATAAGAGAATGAAGTATCTTGGGGGAGGGAGTGAGCAAGGAGGGAAACAAACACCACCACTTGACATATTGCCCTGTCCCTTTCTATGGTCACAATTCTGGTCTCAATGCTACCCATCAAAATTTCACTCAATACCACATGGCTGAATGGGGATTTGAACAGAGGTTTCCTTGCTCCTAGTCTGATGCTCGAACCACTACACCAAAGTGACTCGACTATTGTTGGTACTGGATAATGCTTATATCGCCTGCCTATATAAAACAGATGAACCTAACCTACGTGGAGAAATCAGGCACATTCCAAGTGTTTGACACATATTTGGTGCATTCCAAGGAGTGTCTTCAGGGAAGAGAATACCCATCCAAATCAATTTCACCCATCACCTCACCCTTAGCTGTTAAAGCAGTTACCACCGAAAGCAGCTTAAATCTAATCATTATTTTAAAAAATGTTTGACAGAAATAAATTTGTAGAACCTGGATTTCCAAATTGCAGAATTTTAACTTTTTTTTAGACTTGCAGTAAAATATAGGATGCCAAGCCGAACACTGAAAAGGAGCTGTCAAGAACTTGCTGTTGTGATGGTAGTTATAAATTGCTAAGTGGTTTATTTTACTAGTATTTGGGGGAAATGTCTTCAGTAATATCATATTAGCAACCTATTTCAGACCTATTACTCTACCCACCGAGAACATTAATTGATTTTCTGTCTGAAAATCAAAAACCTACATCGAGAACAGCAAACATGTACATAAGCTAAAGGGGAAAGCAGGCCATTTCAGCTTTAAACCAGCATGCCCCAAATGATCTAATTGTTCTTGATTCTGTTCAAGTTATTGGGTTACTATAAATCACTAGAATAGTTTAAAACAAGTGTTTAATAATTTGTTCAGCATCTCGGATATTAATCTTTGAAAAATTCATATTCTAAGAGGAATGATTTAGTAGGAGAACCTTTCCAGCTTTGGACATGTCAGTGACTTACCACTTTGCTGCAAGTTAATATTTTAAAACCAACTTTATTTATATAAGTTGACTGATGCCTGTTCTGTTGTCTTCACAGCTATCCTCCAGGAAAAGCTCATGAAAGCTCTTTCTCCATTTAAATAGTCAGGATAAAAAAAGTATACAAGCCCATTGTCCAAGAAAGAACTTAAAAGCAATGCACGGTTGCCAAACTGTGCTCCCCACCCAGTTACCAAACACAGGATACAAGGCAGTTTGTTTACTTCTCACAATTGAATGCATACAAAAAAGGTCTCGGTGCAGTCCTGTTGTCAGGTCAGTAGTCAGTTGTTAAAATGCTGAAATATCCTGATAAAAACTTGCATTTTGATCCCCTCCCTAAAGCTGCTGTCAAAGGTCTGTTTTCCTTTCTTGGGTTACTCCCTACTGCCCACCATAAATTGTCATAACTACTGGAGGACAAACGGCCTTTAACAAAACAATCTACTTAGCTCAACTTCACTGGAAAAAGTGGGCGATGGACGGGGGGGGGGGGATATTTTCTACCTTTATTTAGAATTCCTGCAATCATGTCTTTCCCAGGTCAGTTCATCAAATACAAGTCAGTTTCATAGACACAATGGGGCAATTTTTAATAAAACCAAAACACAAATAAAGCACAGTACGCAGTGAGTTTCAGCCTCGAGACCTGGCTTTAACAAATGGAAAGATTGCACCCTGCAGGAAAATTCCCCTTTAATCATACAAGAAATAAAAGTATCGTTTATAGAGTGCTATATAACCAGTATGCAGGTTATATACAGGTCAAAAAGCTTGCAAGAATTTACATCAATGGTACAATATTGTGAGTTACTAATAATAGAGGGGGAGGGGGAAGGAATGTAGTAAATTAGCCGAGTAATTCCATCTGTCTGATGCTTTAAGTTCAAAACTTGTTAAAACTACATCCATCAGTCTACATCACATATCTGCTATCACACAACTATTTAATTTTGAGTACATTAACAGCGCAATGCTAAACAGGTTTACTCAGAAGTAAGCCCCAGTGTGTTCAATGGGATTTACTCTGTAGTGAGTTTAGGATTGTAGCCTACTCACATACTTGTGCATGCATACTAATTTAGCAAGAATACTCTAATTCAGGAAGACAGCCTAAAAACCTGAGGGATGAATTGCAGTGTCTGAAACAGGCCACTGCTAAACCCACCTGGTTATTAAAAAAGAAAAAAAAAGAAACTAGTTAAAAGCAGAGCTTTTTCTCCTTGTTCTCCTTACATCTATCATGTTATAATGCTAATCTTAAAAAAAGAAAGAAGGTTTTTTTTATTGTAACTTTGGACACTGCAACATCAGACGTGTGACCAGAGAAAATCAGTTGTGTTAGATATTGAAATGCCATCACATTGTCCAACTTCCCATCCTGCCTTTTTAAAACACAAAGTATTTTCTCCTTTTCTGAGCCATCATCTTTGTGTCAGACACGCTCTCCTGTCTGACAACAGCAATTTAGAAGAGTTAACTTTTATCGTTCATTCTGCTGTGTAACTTTCCCCTTCAAATTTCTTTATCTGCCCTCTGAGCTCATCTGAACTTTCATGTTCTCCCAGCATGCAGGCTTGCATTCAAAACTATGTCTAATAGACCAAATAAGAGGTTAATAAGAAGTGGCAACAGAAAGAAAAAAATACAATCCCTGGTAACTGATAAGAATGACAGTGGCAGCCCTTTATTGTTTGTCTTCAAATATAGAGTTAAAGATCTTTAAAAAACTAAAATTTGACGCCTTTGAAAAGAAAGAAGCACAAAATAACAACAGGGGGTTATTGCCTGGCAGCCACAGGGGAGAAGCTCCATAATTCTTATTCTCCCTTTTGAAGGTTGTTAGAAATCTGATTCAAAAAAGCAACAGCAGAAGGAGAAAGCCTCTTGAGGCTATAGCCATTTCCTGTGATCATGCATAATGTGCTTCAAAAGTGGGTTTTTACCAATTCTGTTGATCAATTGCACCTCCTTCATATTCCCTCTTTTTTTCTGCTGTGTTTACATCTGATGCGACTCAATGACAAGCACTGTCTGAGACTGTGAAACAGACCTGTCATGTTGATTTATGGGCGCATCAAACCACGACTTGTCCAAACTGAAGCTCGCAGTTCATTAATTAGAGAGTTGTGACTTTGAAGTCAGCTTTCAGACTGTGGTTTTTAACATTTGGCTTAATTTATATGCTCTTGAATGTGGATCTCTAAGGGAAAAACTGAAATTCCCTTCTTGTCTTTGAACTTCTTTTGACCGCACAATAATCATTTCTTTGTCCAGAGTGATGCCTGCATCCCAGAGTCATTAACGCGCATTGAACTGCCACTGATGAGTAAGCCCTACTGAATTAGAAAAACAGCCAGCAAAACAAAGCTGAGAGCATTCTGCACAGTGATATCTCACAATTACATGCCTTCCCTCCCTGTGCCATTTCCATTTTAATTACTGTTAGTCCTTTAGATTTACATTTTAGACATTTTTTAATCTGTTCCCTTTTTTATTATAGTGGCGCCCGTTAGCGGGCTATAGTTAAGGTTCGTGTCAGCGTTTCCCATTAAAAATCCCCTCCCCATTTTCATAACTCAGCTGTAAAAATTCACACTTAACTTAGAAAACTTGGCTTTCCATTGGGGTGGGGGGGGGGATGACGAGGCCAAGCCTGGGCCAATTTTGTAAAGTGTGCTTCCATGCAGCACATTTACCCAGGAGCCAGTTCAGCTATAAGAGGCCATGACGCAGTATCCTACAAGGATAGGTATCCCATCTAGGCAGTACTCCCCAGCAGCAGTAAACATCTTTTCCATAAGCTACTGTATCTCTCCTAGGAGGCAAATCCACACATCAAGGTGCTGTTGTTTCCAAAGCTATCACTGTAGGACAATTATGGCAAAAATACCAATAGACTATCTGTAACTAATGTATTCAAAATGGACAAGACCCTACTACACTCGGGGCCCAATCCTATTCAACTTTCCAGTACTGATACAGCTGTGCCAATGCGATGCGCTGCATCCGGTGGTGGTGGGGCAGTCATGGAGGCCTTTTCAAGCTAAGGGAATGTTTGTTCCCTTACCTTGCAGCTGCATCGGTATTGGAAAGTTGGGTACAATTAGGTGCTCGAGTGTTGCAGTACTGTAAAAAGTGCAAAACCAACTTTCAGTCAACTCTTTGTGTCTGAATGTTGCTATTAGGGGTGCCTTTCTTAAAATGTTCTTTTGCCTGTATTTGATCGCACATTTGACCAAATATGTGTGAGATATCCCTTTAGCACATATGGGATACCATTTTTAGAGTCTGCCACAGAATGGTGAATTATGTTAATCTTATCTTAACCCAAGGTACTTCCAATCTGTCCATGTTGGACTAAAGGAGAAACCCACTCTACCCCCTCCCCCAACTGAGTTTCCACTTCCTGTAGTTAAATACCTCAAAGCTGTGTTTGTAACTTTCCAGAGCATTGGTTTTCAGACTCTCTCCCTTCAGGGAACATTCCCACATAATCAGCTCATCTGCCCTGGAATCCCTGTGCACTGTACAAGATTCTAGTGAATGTTCTAGGTCACACAATCAATAAATAAAGAGCAGTGATCAGGCCTACTGACGTCACATTGCCCTAAGCTTCCAAGGAACCATAGGATTCCCTGGAACTGACTTTCAGCGCAATCCTGACTAGGATCCGGACGGCAGCCCATGGTCGCCAACCAGATCCTGTGCACCAGCAGCCAGCGTGGCCACCGGGCGGGAGGTCTACTCGGGGAAGGGGATGCTTGTCCCCGGGCGGGAGGTCTACTCGGGGAAGGGGATGCTTGTCCCCTTCCCAGAGTAACCAGGGCCAGGCCCCATCAGTTTTCTCGGATTTCCACAAGCAATTTTTCTGGCGGAAGTAAGAGGAGGCCGTGTAAAGGCCCCGGCACCCGGCAGGGGTCAGGATACAGCCGAAGGCCATCCCCTGCCTCCCCCGCCAGACGATCCGCCCCCCCCACCTCCTGGATCATGTCTTACTTGGGGCCGGTGGCAGGCGGAAGCTCCATCGTCGAAGCAGGGGAGGCCGGCCTCTGTGCCGGCCTCCCCTGCTCTACAGTAATCGTGAACGACTAGTAGTTACGACTACTCCTGGCGCTAGAACGCTTGTTCCGGCGCCAGAATTTATGTGAGAATTGGGCTGCCCAACAATAACTGTCAGCACAGCTGTTATGTAAAGGACCAGGAAATAATATATGCAACACAGAGAAAGTTTGTAGTGCTAAAATCCCACTAACAAAACTTCAGAACTGTGTGCTTCAGTCCCAATTATTTAAATGAGACTTATGGCTGCTTTACACCTGGTGTTTCTCTGACACAGGAACAAACATTCTGAACCAGCCGGGGAGGGGGGAGAAGAGACAGGAAGTGAGAGAGTTGCACTTCCTCATTCCATGCTTCTTTACAGTGTCTAACACACCAAGCCTTGACATGCTTCCCCCATGGGGACACCTCTCTCTGCACCTAGGTGGCTTCAGACACTCAGGACAGGTGTGAGAAAGGCAAGCACAATGTGCATCTACTTAACCTTCCCTTATTTGTTTTTGATTACGTCCAAATGTCACGTGTGAAATATCCCTTCAGCACACCTAGCTTTCTCTGAATTGCACCCAAAGGTTTCAATCCAACCAAGAGCACATGCAACAGTCTGGGTTACAACCACATTGACTATGTTGCTCCCGAAATCCCTTCACTAGTTTCTTGTCCAGTCCTGGATGAATGAATTAGCACAAGTTCACTCAAATCCTCTACGACCTTGCCCCTCCCTACTGCTCAGACCTTTACAGCCCAATCCTGTGTAATTTTTGCACCGGTGTAACAGTAGATCCACTGGTGTAAGTGCACTTATGCCAGTGTAACTTGATGTACGTTGACGGATGCAAGACTGAGACCGGTGTAACCCCCTTCGGAAGCCGTGCATGTGCAGTTCGGACGCGGGACGGACACCGCTGCAACTCCGCCGGTGCAGGGGGCACTCCCCAGAATGCTTTAGGCTTCATTCACTACTGTAACCAAGTCTAAGAGTGCAACCTGAAGCATGTTTACTTGGGAAGTAATTTCCACGGTGTTCAATGGGACTTTCTCCCAGGAAATTGCAGCCCAAGTACATGTAACTGGAACAACTAGACATGGTTCCTCCATTTACCATTTCTTCCATCCCCTGTACCCTCTTGTTCTCATTGTCTTCTTTGTTTCAATATCTAGATTGTTAGCCCCTTGGGTTATGACCTGTATTTTTACCTTATAGAAAGCATCACACTCTAAATAAATAAAATAAATTGGAATCTACCCATCAGCTGCATGGAGGAGAAGGGGAAAGTCGGCAGGGGGCAAATGGAATTCAGGCTCCTGCTAGGACTCCCACTTTGTTTACCAAGCTGAATGCACATGGCCTGATATGGAGCTGGAGATTAAACTGCACATCACCCCTTTGTGAATGTAACTCTCCATCTTGCTAGAGGTAAGCATGTGAAACCTGAATCTGGGCAGAAGTGAGCACAACTTTTGCACACAAACACATAAAGTTGAGTTTCACATTGTGCTATGTTCTGAAAGTACAGGTTCTTGGGCAGTGAGAAACAGATCCTTAATTCTAAACCCAAAAGCTAATACCTAATGCATTCAGCTCAGTTATGCAATCGTTTATAAGATGAATGACAGTGTTACAGCTGCTACACTTTTCTACTGGATCTGTGTTTTTAAAGTAAAAAATGGGTTTCTCATACCTCTTTAGGCTGTTTTCCAGCATGTTGTTGCTGTAAAAGTTGAAGCTGCAACTGTTCCTGTTGTTTCTTATAAAATTCTTGAAGCTGCTGCTACAAAGGAGAGAGAGAGAAAGAAAGAAAGAAAGAAAGAAAGAAAGAAAGAAAGAAAGAAAGAAAGAAAGAAAGAAAGAAAGAAAGAAAGAAAGGGGAGGGAAGGAGAGACTATTCAGTAAAAACAAAGTGGGATAACCAACTCAGGGTCCCCTTTTGGTGTAATACACAAACTGCGATTTGAAAAATAGCATCCTTTTATCTGTAATGGTCTGACCTTTAGTTTGAAACTCGACAATAAATTCAGTGCACACTGACTATTCTTGGCATTATCGTTTGAAAAGTAATCTCCAAAATGAACTGATGAAAAACATACCATTTTCTACACAAACTAATTAAAATAAGGCAAGGAATGACCTTTGATTGGAACAACAAAGCCAAAATGCCCTTGCTGGGAGAGCCTGGTGAGTCTCTATTTGAAACATATACATGCTTTCTAAATCATCACTGTATTGTACTAAGTGTTGTTTGGTACAGGCACAGTCTCCCTCCTCCCACCCACCTTGCCCAATGCCTCTCCAGATAGATTGCTCATTCGAGGCTTCCATTCAATGAAGCAAGCAAGCAACTTGTGAGGCACAGTACACAAGGTCAGCTTGCAATGGTCTTTAATGGTGCTGCACCATTAACGAATTAACCCATAACAGATCTTCAAGAAAGGTAGACCTCAAAGCCATTTGGTAACTCACAGTAAATCTATTGGGGGGGGAGAAATCCAATATTATTAGCATCAACAGACTCCAAAATCTAGCATGCGGTTTCAGACATCTGAATGATTGTGCACACTTTACCTTGGACCCTTGGCTGCTGTACCAAGTAGCAACTGCTTTGTTTACTCCCAAGTACCTGGAAGCCCACTTGTGAGCTAAAGGCTCACAAGTAAGACACTAGAAGTATTATTTATTGGATTTATATCCCACTTCCCCCCCATAGGGAGGACCCAAAACGGCTAGAAGACAGACACTAAAGGTAAATTAGATTACCAGGGGAAAACTGCTGCCTGTTCGTAGAATAACACCACAAAGAAAGTGAATGAACAGGGGTTAGAAAATAATGGTTCCAGGGCAAATCTATCTAGAGCCTGCCTTTTCTCCAATTTGCTCAGGACAGCACGTATGGTCGCTCCTTGCTACTTCTTTCATCTTTGCAACAACACCACGAGATAAGCAAAGATAGTGGCTGACCTATAGTTGCCAAACTTGTGGCTGAGTGGAGATTTGAATCCAGATCTCCCTTGTGCAAGTGCAAAAACTGTATGTAGACATATCAGCAAAGCTTGCAGAGTTCAGGACTGAAAGGAGCTTTGGGGCTCGTAACGTTCATCTCAAAGAGGTGAGAATTATAAGCCCCCTAATTTTTCCCCAGCATACACTGAAATTTAAGCTGGGGAAAAAATCCTTACTTATCTACACAGCCAGCTCCTCAGTCTTGCAACCCGCTTCCCTTCAAATGGCGACTACTTGTGTAAGGAGAGCTCCAGCCACAGCAAGAGAAAAGTGTCTTCCTCCCTCCCTTCTTCAGCCAGCATCTGGCACTGGTGAACTATCAGGCCCAAGTGGCCCTTCGAAAATGTAGTTTTCTCAAAGGCGGATAGGCAAGCAACTTCAGAATGGGTTGGAAAAACAAACAGAATTTGTGTTTGTTTAAAATAATTCTGCTTAATTTTTGAGCCAATTTATCACTAACTTTGGGGAAGTCATCCATTTCTTAACCTTAACTGCTGGAGGTAAGTGTATTGGGTGTATTAAGTGTATTCAGAGAGCCAGTATGGTTACTGGCTCTATGAATATACTCAAACTCCCCTAGTTCTTGTTTGCTACTGTGCTTTATTATATGATCCATAAGCTAGAAAAATATTTTTGTTCTTTTTTATTCAAACCAAACCCAGGACACCAATTCTTTTGGATCAGTGCTGGAATGTAAACCAGGTATTGAGAATACAGGAGCCAATCCCATCCAACTTTCCAGTGCCAATGCAGCCACAATGCAACCCCAAGGGAACAAGTCTTCTCTTACCTTGAGGAGTCCTCCGTGACAGCTCCCCCCCCCCACTGCAGGATGCAGCATATGCCCCATTGGCACGGCTGTATTGGCTCTGGAAAGTTGGATAGGATTGGGCCCGCAGTCACTTGAACAGCCCATTCCCATTTGCAGTTCTCTTTGCAAAAAGGCTTTGAAAGATTGGAATCTTTGGTCTCTTGTTCTTATACTTTTAGAGAATACAGTTAAGCAGAGGCGTTCCTATGGTGGGGGCGGTACTGTAAGTTGCGCCCCATCCTGGTCCCCGTTTACAAGCCAGCACGAGCCCCCCCCCCGCCATCGGAGCCATTCCGTGCAGAGAAGGCAACGGGCAGCGAGTCTAGGACAGGGCGCAACTTACAGTACCTCCCCCACTGTAACGCCTCTGCAATTAAGAGGACGATTTGCTCAGTAATGTCTGACGCTATCACACAACACACAAAGTAATGACAAAGTAAGTAGAGAGCTACAATTAGCATATAGCAACATAACATTTGTTCTTATACAATAATCTTGTCTGTTGCAAATTTGGAAAAGGTTATACAAAAATGCCTGATTCACACAGATGTTCTTTGAGGGAAAAGCATGACATCAGAATCAGTACAAAGAGGCGAATCCAGCCATCGCTGTGCTGACTCGTTTAACCGTTGCAAAAGAAACAAGTTACCTGCTGAAGCATGAGTGCCTGCTGCTGCTGGAGCAGGACCTGAAGTTGCTGTGGAGTTAGCACTTGCTGCTGGAGGATCTGCTGCATTTGCTGGGGAGTGATAACTTGGGGTGTCATCATAGCCACTGACACTGGAACCTAAAGCATTAAAAAGAATGTAAATAGCAAGCACTGTGACAGGTCTGTCTGCAAGTTCTGAATTTAAAGAGACAGAAAATTAAGCATTTATTTTCTCACTAGATATTCAAGATCATTGTTCACTTAAGTGATCCCAAGTGTTCCCCCCTCATCCTTTACTTCTCTTACCCTTCCTTATACTTTAAAGTAAACTACGTCACAGGAATAAAAGCCATGAATTGATTGCATCTTTCAGATGTATTTCATTCCTCCAACATGGAATTTATCGCAAAAAGTTTGAGGAAAAACTAATTAGTCTGTGTGCTTTCTAGAGGCAGCTATCAACTTAAACAAATTTCACACATTAATTAATAAGCAAGACCCTTCAAAAGCAACGATTGGGGAGTCTCAATTTAATGATTTGAAACAAATGTGCACAATCTCAGCGATATCGAAAACCGCACCTTGTTACCCGAACAATTTTAGCAACGGAGTCCCTACAATGATGTCTCTACCATTCCATATTCACCCAGCATACAGATGGCTTCAATTCTTTCGTATTATGTGAGATACCATTAAAAGCCGCTTTCCATGACATTTCAGTGACAAACAGCTACAGTGATGAACTTGATAGCATTTCATATTTGCAACTGTTAACACGTTTCTGCACGGGCATCTTTGCAAGGAACCTGTACAGTGTATCTGAAAGGATGATGTCTTGTTCAGATAAAACACTGACATTAAAATGACAGGCTGTCTTGGCCAAGGTTACACAAATTGTATTCAAGCGGATACCTAATGACAATGCTTTGAATTCTGCAAGCTTTCTAGAATGTAATTTAGCTATTCAAAATAATCACTGCACTTGTGTTTAATTTGCAGACTACACGAGAACCATTTTGTCAGTTCCGGTAATGCAACAAGAGTATTTCACTAGAAATCCCACCAGAAAGAGTAAAAAAAAAAAAGGGGGGGGGAGATTACAATACAGAGGAAAAGACAAAAAAAGCTCTCACGACTTTGAATAGTAATATTTAAACACCTTACTTTTCTTTAGTTTCAGCTCAAATAGGTGACAGCAGAAAACTAAGAGCAGTAAAGGATATACTTTGTTAAAAAGGATCTGCTGTCATCTCATGTATTACAATAAAAGGTAATAACATGTTTTGCACATTTTTATGCACCATGTTTAAAAAAAACTAGCAGACAATAGGTGATCAGGAGATAAAAGGATTTAAAAAAATATTTCAGGAAAGTGGTAAGCAAGAAAGAGATGCAGTATTAATTTTATGTAACATAATGTCTTAATATGCAGTTTATCTTGACTTTTTCACATGATTTGTCCTGTCATTTGCATAGCAAATTCTCATTCCTAATTTCACAGTCATTATGCACTGATGTCCCGATTTCTCAGCACCACTAATTTTGATGAACTAAAAATGGTTCCTGAAGGTCAGATTCACGTACAGTGAACACCCTCCAGTGTTGTTGTGTACATTTAAGTGCATGTGTCGGAGGCTCCATTCTGAAGGCATTTGTTTGCTAGAGTCCAGTGTCAGATATGTATAACACTACAAATCTAGACTACGAGTTCTCAGCATCACTGTCATTCTGAATTTGCATTGTGTTGCAGAGTAAAATAATCTGAAGTAATCTGGAACAGAGAGTCCAATGCACAGCTTCCCTCTTAGGAGGCATTGCCATGTCTCACTGTACAGATCTTGACACATTGGGGTGCCTACTACTACTACTACTACTACTACTACTACTCCACACACACACACTACTACTCCACACACACACAACCACCGTATTACAGATCCAGCTAGTCCTCCCATTAGTTCACTGGTACCACTATTTATGACATTGCAAGAATTATAGCTGTAACATATTTGGAAAAACTTAGATCCACAGAAACTTAATACTAAGCTTCCACAGAATTTGCTGGGAGGAGGATATAGCCCTAAATTGGTGTTGTTACATAAGAACGCAATTTCAGTTCATCAGTAGCTACAGAAGCTCACACAACGTTGTCAAATCCCGAGAGGCATCATCAACACCACTGATTTTGAGAATTTGTCCCACTTTAAAAAAAACTTTGGCAGGACTAAGAATATCATTCCAATACTACAGAATAGGTTCAGACAAGCAGGCATCAGGTTGTAGCACTTAAAATCTCAACATGCAGCAAGACAGATGCCTAGTCTCTGACCACATGGTTAAACCCAAACATCCCCTCTCCAACTCCAATTCTTCAAGCAACTGTTGAGGGGAGATAACTGTGTGTGGGAGATTGTGGTCTATATGCAATTGTCGAGCATTAAGAGCAATCTCTCTATCAGGTTTAGGCTACTGCAGTGCTTGTTTATCTGAGCATATCTAGAGTTATCTAGTCCTCCAACATTTTCATTCATTTAGAGCAAAGCACTTTTTTATTCTTCCTTTTATTAAATGGTGGATTCTGTTACTATGAAAGCAAGGTACAAGTTTGTTTTCTATGCCAGTATTGGCTAACGTACAACAACAATATGGTCCAGACATAGGGGTCAAATTACACACGCAATAGGCAAGCATGAGATCTCTCCTCAGCATGTGTGTGTATTTTTTTAAATTAGAAGTACATGTTTGGGTTTGAAATAGAGGGTGGAAGACCTGTAGTAGGAAGGTCTGCTTAACCATTTCCCTTCCTGCCTTTTTCTACACCCACTGCTTTTTCAATTGTGGGAGAAAAGATATGGAAGCCCTGTATCCTCCCCAGAGAGCATGGAGGGTATTCTGGCCAGACAAATAGCACGAAGGGTTAAACAGTCCCTATAAACTTAGGTCCTACACTCTTTACCAAATTCCAAGTGCAAATGTCTGAGACAAAGAATTCTCTGGCCCTAAATTACAGCCATCAGAAAGGTGGCATACTGGAAACCATCAAGGTTGGCAACGACACCTATAACCACATCCACTACTTGTCTAGAGCACTGTGGCTAAGAGTCTGCGTGGTAAACAAGGAAACCCTCAATTCAAATCTCACCTCTATTATGAACTCATTAAGTGGTCTTAGAGAAGCCAACATTTCTCATCTTCACCTCTGTCCTCCCAGCACTGTATCTTCAATATGGCGATAATGCTACCAGCCTCTCTTACAGGGCTGTTGTGAGGATTACCGAGATAATGTACGTGAAGCACTTTACAATAAAATGTAAATGTTACAACAAAATCACACCATAAGCACACAACTGTCAAAGGATTTAGTTTGATATAAGAAGCTAAGAAAAATATCTCCAGATGCCTCAGGGAGCACACAGCCAACAAGATAACCTGTTTCCCGTGGTCACTCCCTTGCACCTGGCACAGAGAAAACCCACTTCTAAAACCAGGAGGTTGCTTATGGCTTGTAACGTGTGATGGTCTTTTCCTCCATGAATCTGTCCAAACCCCTTTTAAAGGCATCTAGGCCAGGTGCCATCACCACATCCTGTGGCAAGGAGTTCCACAGAAGAATTACACGCTGGGCAAAGAAATATTTTCTTTTGTCCGTTCTAACTCTCCCTCCACTCAATTTAGTGCATGTCCCCTGGTTCTTTACTGGAAATCATTTCCCATAAGAAGCTCCAACTAAAACCACTTTTTTCCCCTCAACAATTTAAACTGTGGTCAAAAAGAGATCTGCCCTTATTATACAGCAGAAATTAGAACAGAATTGGTTAAACCCAATTCCCGTTTCAAGTACTTACAACAATGTACATAAAGCTTCTCTCTCTCTCTCTCTCTCTCTCTCTCTCACACACACACACACACACACACACACACAAGCATCTACTGTGTATTTGTGGGGGATGGGGTAGCCAGACATTAAGAATTATGGGTTATATATCCACTCTCAACTCCTAATGTTCAAAACTTCATGTAACTAGTCCCTAGTAATACTAGGATTCGAAGGACATGCAGCACCAGTGATAGGCTATTACAACCCACACTTTATTACCCATTACTACCGAGGTCATTAGCGGCAAGAGTGATTGTACCGGTCTTAACCTATTGATCATTGTAACTACTATCATTTAATCCTGTGCTGAATGTCTGGAAAGCTGCTAAAGGCACACAAGAGAGTGCGCTCTAGCAATGAGAAATATAGCCAAAGCTTGGAAATTACACTCTGATTCAAAAAAATTAGCCAGTAGTTTAAATCAATAGTATTTAAAACAGTCATGTAAGTTCTTAACTACAGTCTCTAATATTTATGGGTCCCTGTTTGAGTGTATTCCGTCAAAACTGTACTTATTTTAAATACTAATGTAGTACACTACACATTACATCATAATGAAATAGGAAATCTTGATCCTTGGTGCGAAATCTTGATCGCTTTTGCAAGTGAAAAAAAGTTAACACACAACTCTAAATATGATCTACTTTAAAGTAGAAGTCTCGTTAACACACAACTCTAAATATGATCTACTTTAAAGTAGAAGTCTCATAACACATGTATTTTTAACGTAATTTACATTTTTAATGTAGAAATTCACAAGCTATTTATGATGGAACAGGTCTGGAATAAAAACTTGTTGTAACGTACACTGAAGCGAGTGCGTTTCATAAATTTTAAGAAGTACTTTCATTGAAAAAAAAATGGCTTATGGATATCAGGGATTGGAAGCCTAAGGCTGAAATCCTATGCATACTTTCTCAGAGCAAGTTCCATGAACACAGTGGGATTCACTTCTGAGTGGACATGCATAGCATTGCTCTCTAAGAAGCTACAGAAAAAATGCTTTTCCCCACAGTGCTAACTTTCCAAACACGTCTAAAAAACAGTCCTCAGTTCAATGGCCTTTTTGACTGTTACGGAGGCAGTGGGTTTGGTTTATTGAATAAACTAGACACTGTCCATTGACAGATATTCACAGGGTGTGGTAAGTACCCAGCTGCATTTAAAACTGGAGCTAAAGGGAAAATACAGCTGCTGCTGCTGCTGCTGCGCTATTGGGCTCCTACTAGTACAGGTATAGACCTGCTGGGATTCTAATACCATCAATAACAAAAATGCCTTTAAATGCATCCAAATGACTCTTAGGTTTACTTCCCTAGTGTACAGCTACACACACCTCGAAATTGCCAAGGTATTACCATATTTGTCCACCCCATCATTTCCTATAAATATTCAGTTACTATAGCTTTAAATTTGGCCCAAGCTCATCTTTAGCAGCAAAACAGTCATACCACTGGTGATCTGACAAGGTTGTAGCTGATGAAAGGGAGTGTCAGGGAAACAAATATCCAGAAGTTCACCTTTTCAATCAAGCTGAGAGCTAAATAAACACTTTCTACTAATTTAAATATGCATTAGATAGACCCAAAGTGCTATCTTTATTTTTTTAAAATGTCTTCACTATAAGAAATTATGATCTATCAAACAATTATTTATTGTTCTGAATTCTCCTATCTACGGCAACAACAAACAATAAATTTGGCAAAGAGAATTTAAGAAATAGATTTCAAATGCATCTCAGTTTCCTGTCTGGATCATAAGAAACCTATAAAGACGTACAAGACAGATACAGGGCAAAAAAAAAAAGAGTTTTAACTTAAAACACTGTAACAAGACCATTGTGTATTACTATTATGTCTACAAAACACAGGTTGCCTCACCTGATCAAACAATACATATGCAGTTTTGGAATTAAAATAAGTGTGAATAAAGCATTCAGTATAATGCACAAAACATTTTGTTGCAGTGTTAACTTTTCACCCTCTGGAAAAAGGAAGCACTAAGTCACATTACCTGCATCTCCCCTGGGATTGTAGAACATTTCTGACACAATATTTCGGGTCTTCAAAACAAAAACAATTAAAAAGAGAAAAACCCCACACTGCTGGAACCAGTCATGTGGAAACCATGATTCCGTTTCATTATGCAAAACGGAATTTCACTTTTAAGACTTCGCTATTTTTTCCATAACACTGTACAGAACATTACGACAGGTACTGTTTATTACATTAATGTAAAATCAGCTAAGTAGTCAGTCATTAGCATAACTGTTCTCTCCTCAACAATACAACCTCCTATTAAAAAGGAGGGGGAGGGAGAAGAGATGAGAGAGACATTTTATTTTTATCATTTTGTTTATTACAATTCACCAGGAGTAGGAGTTTGACCATAGACATACACAATTGGAACATAGCAGGTTTTCCTGAGTTAGTAAATAATTTTGGCTTCCTACCACACAACACTTTCTTTATCAACTACAAGGGGAAAAGAGAAAGAAGAATTAAGATGATTTAACATTTGTTTAAAGTTTGAAACCTTAGTGGAACTTGATTCTACCTGCCATTTCTCATGCATACAAGGTTCCCTACTTATGTATCAGGCTAATTGTTGAAGCTATAATACATACCCATTTAATTTGCATACAAATATGAAGTTTACATAAATTAAGTCACTTCTACTTTATTAAAAGAGCAGTACTGTGGAATCTGCACCATGAAACTATCTGTACACTGGTAGGGCTGGGGGAAGGAAGGAAACTATAAAGCCATTTCCATTTCTTACAGTACCTGAATAATAAGGGACCACCTGCACATTATTAAAACTAATTTTACAGTGAATACAAAAATGCAAATTGTTCTCCTTCTCTTCAGAGATTTTTTAGAAAATAGATCAACAGCAATTTACACATTAACTCCCCCACTTCATTCAGCCAAACAGCTACAACCCCACCCCCAACAGCTACAATTCCCTGCCTGTTTTCTTTTTATTTAATATTTGCACATGAATCTATTACAGTGTCAGGGATTAATAAAAGGCCATGATTCAATACACACAGTTTAACAGCTGTACAGTGTTAGAGGAATTTAAAGCAAGTATTATTGTTCTAAGGCAGGTATTAAAAAACACATCATCAGCAACAGCCAGAATAATTTTTAGCATTAGCCTGTGGCTTTGCTTTTTGCTCGTTCTCTTTAAGAGTTAAAAAAACTGGGTTTTATCTTTTCTTCTTGGGTTCTTTTTTTTGGCGGGGTGGGGGTAGTTGGGGGGTTGGTGGTTATTAGGGGTATATCAGAAAGCATAGAGACTAATGTAATATTAACAAGCAATTACAAACAGAATGAACTTACTGAACCATTTTACCCTTATCAGAAAGAAAGAAAAGTCAAATGACAACAAGATGTACTATAATTCTTGTTCTGTTAAACCCTCCTTTAGAGGTTGTCGCTTTATTCACTGTCACAGCATTTGCCATACTTGTAAAAGTTTATTTGCTTGAAGTGTGCAGCATTTCACACCTATCATAGGTACCCTTCATCTTTACATTACATTCTAATTTGCACTGCTTATGTTGATCTGTAATGAGAAAACATCAGATGCTTCTTTGACAATCTTGCTACTCACTGATTTGCTCGCTGCATGTTAAAGGTCAGAACCTTTATTTTTTTAAGTGCCTGGCAAAAGAAAAAGCTCAAGAAAACCTTCTCATAAAATGGTAGCAATTAAAGTAATTGTGCAAAAAAAAAAAAAGAAAAAAAAAGAAAACCATCTTCACTTAAAAAGTACAAGAAATTAAGCTGCCACCAGTACTACAGGTTAGATTTTTTAAAAATCAAAATTTAATGTATTCTCTCCTGTGTCATCTTGTTTTGTCAAGACATCAAATAGAATTTGAAAGTACAAAATAACAAGCCCTTGAGAAATCACAGAAGCCGACCCTTTTTGATGTTGTTGGTTTACCTTGTTCTCAGTTATTTGAACAATGATGTTTCAGATTTAAGGGCAAGATAGAGAGCTTAAAAATTAGAACATGTTATCAGCTATTGTTGTTTGGGTGTCTATTTTTTCCCTTTAGAAAAGGTAACAGAGCATCTTACCTAATCAATGAAAGCAACTCCACCTTAAAGCACTGTACAGAATAATTAACAATAATGGATTCTTCAGTCTATCTGCCAAACCCCCCCCCCCCCATTCTCTTGTGCGAAGAAGAGATGTGCTTTCCAAGAGAGGAAACTGCACTGGAAAGGTTAACAAACACAACCTACTTCATATAAACTACTTGACTTCAAATCTTTACAGACATATCAGGCAGCTCTAAAGATGAGTACATGGTGCCTCCCCCCCCCATTTGTGATTCCCCCCCCCCATCCCCGATAGCGGACAAATAGAAACTAGGGCCAAAGAAAAGAACAAAAAAAACACCCCTTATAAAAACAAAAAGGCATTTTAAATGAATCCTGAACTTCACAGCAAAGCTAATTTCCAGCAACACAGTCTGGCTTTCAATAAAACAAACAAACTGCTCTAAAGTCAGCCAAGCTTCTCACCAAACAATATCAAGTTGAGTCTGCAGTGTCAGAACTTTCCCACAATCTGCCCATGCAGGTGTGGACAGGAAGAAAGAAAATATCCCAGTCTTTATTTTTCCTAGTGCAATGAGGAAATAGATCAATATGTTTATCTCTCAAGTAATAAACATTTTCCATGAAGAAAATCTAGGGTTGCCCCTATTTGGATAGGACAGCTGTGAGATACTGTTAAGAGATTCAGTCCAGCAAGTATCTCTTCTCTCTCAACTTTTAATTGCAGTAAGACTTTCCTACATTTGAAACCAACCAAGTAGCCACAACCACCTTTTCCCAGGGCCATGGAACTGGTCACATTTCAAACAGCTACTCACTTATACTTTCAGCACATTAGGAAGGAGGCAAAAACACAGCAAAAAAAGAAACCATCCTTGACAATCAACTGCTTAAAAAGATAGGCAAGTAATTAATTACATTAACATATTTGCTCTCAGTCTCTTAAGGTTTTAACACACCTTTTACATTTTGCCTGCAATTTATAATCAATAATCTGCACCTCCCAACACACACCCAACCATACACACCCACCCTTTTTCCAATTTGCAAATACATCTTAGGAAGCATGGCCGAGTATATCTCCATCTGTAATCGGAACTGGCCATTTTTCAGCAATGATCTATTAACACTGAATAATGCTGGGTTATCAACTCCTATATGGGTGCTTAATATTCTGCAGAAATCTAAGAATTTCAGTGAGGTACCAAGGCCAAGTACGGTATATTCAGAGGCCTCTTACACTAGCATGACTGAAGCAATAATGGGTCTATCCTAGCACAGGTGGCCCAAAGTATTCCCCTAAGAGACAGACCCCCCCACACACACATTTTGACAAACGGCATGATCATCACCAAGGCAGAGCTTCCACCACCTTGTTAGAGACACAACTGTGTGAAAAGGTCTAGGAAGCTATGATCCCATGTCAGTTTCATTGCATCACCTCAATTCCATCCAAATTAGACATGGCATATCCTAACTCTTGTTTGTACTACAAGATAACTTTTTCTTTGGGGTGGGGGGGTGGGGTAAGAGTGAGTGTAGAATTAAGTAGTACAGTATAGTTCACTTTGAAAAATAACCTAAACTAACAGATGGTGAACAAAACCTCACAGAAAAGGGGGGGGGGAGAGGAAACACCACCTCCCTATTAAAAGCTTTCTGATGATTTATGGTTTACCAACTCAGCAAGGTTACGCAACACTGCATGCCTTTTTAGATGCATTATTTGAGTCAGTTGAGATTTAATTAAGATCACAGCCTCCAAAATCCCTGTCAAATGAAAATTCACAGAAGACAATACACTATATATCCTCATGCAGATAGTCTCCTCTCCGTGACTCTGGAATAACATAAGTTAATCCTCGTTTCTATGGACGCAGACAAAAGTTGACTAATTTTGTTTTCTTTTGACACTTGTGTTGTTTTCTGGTTTGTGTCATGAGATCATTCCTTAATGAGGGGGCAGTAAGGGGAGGGAGAGGCAGACAGGGTGGAAGAACAAGAGGGCAGTGGGAATTTGCAGAAACATGTCTCAATACAGCAGCAGATATATCTTGACAATTCTTGCAGCTCTGCTGTGATGTCATCATGTTTTCACATAATTAACCCCTGCTGGTAGAGGCATCATTTTATGCCACCTGTCCGTGTCAGACAGAGTGCAGGTAATGGGGCATTTTTGTTTGTTAAATCATTAACTATATTGCACTGGCAGATTATATAAAAACCCAGTTAAAAAGGTTTAAAAGATTCAGGCTGTAAGCAGCCACAATTCATTACAGCTTCCTGACTAACTTTCTAACATGGGTTCTTAACTCAATTTTAAAATTAAGAACACTGAGTTAATCAATTACAGGTATCCAGATCTACATCACCACCTCCTTTTTCAATGGGATGCAGGGTGTTTTTTCCCCCAAAAAAGGTTTTATCTATGTAAAGGTTCCAAGTTTGGAATTTGTAAAGTGTTATTTTTTAAAAAGGAGGCAAGTGTTTACCTCTAGCAGGCATCTATTTCTATGTGTATTATCTTAATATCTCATTGCTTATCTCCTGGTTTAGAAATGACAGGTGCTAGCAGTCTTTTGTTTGACAGGCCCCTACACAAATTACTGTCTTGCCTGAAAGGGCTAATGCACTACTAATGAACAATAAATCAGCTTTGATTATAAAGTGTCAGGCCAATCAGTTTTCAGCTCAGCTCTATCACATCCTAGGCCAAATCAGCTACACTGTTTGGACAGGATTTGTTTTCAGATTTACCGGTACATCCTTATCAATGCAATTTTAGAGAGGACAGGAAAGCGGTATGATTATTCAAAGCTGCCTAAAACTGATCACCTACTGACTTTCAGAGGAAATCTGCAAAAGAGCAGCATTGCTTCCAGGACTAAGCTTCTACTTTGCTACAAGGATTAAAAAAAAAAAACCCTCAGTATCATCAAGGTGTACCTATGTCTCAGGAACCCACCCAAACACACATCTGCACAGGGGGAAAAATACCACACGTACACTTATCCTTCAACATGAATTTGGGTGAGCAAGTCACCCAAGTGCATTTACATTAAACTTACTAGGCATCTGATCTTGGAGAACATATATCAGTATGACTAATCCTGAATTCATTGATAACCATCGCATAAGCTTAAGACAACTAAACCAAAAGTCACTTACCGGCAAGTGCATGCGTGCCTCTGCATGTGCATGTATACATACACACACAGAGATTTAAAACCAGAGCTTTTTTTTTTTATATAAAGATATGCATCTTCCAGTTTTTCTCCATATATGCTTCAGTAATGTCAGTTTAGCTAGTAACTATATACCAGTAGTTCTTTAATTCAGAAACAGATCTTATTCACTTTGAACAATATACACTTCATGCTTACTAACCTTGCCTCATTAAAAAAAAAAACCTTCAAAACCTTGGCATCTATGTTGAGAGTGTTTTTAGTTTAAATTCCCACTTTCTGCAAAGTTTCCAAATGCTTATTTGACTTGTTCAGTTCCCCCTCCTCTCAACTATGCCAGGTAAGAAAGAGTTAATTCCAAAGAGGAAGCATGTATGTGCACTTTGCTCTAAACTAACCACCCACTTCCTAACAGTTCCCTCCTCCCTACTACCACCACCCCTTAGAAAAATAATCTCATTTTGCAGAAAAATACAGAACTGCAAAACCGACACTTAGCTGTTGCAGTTAGATCTAGTTACACATATTCCTCCAGAACACATTAATACCAGTCAGTGTCAAAAACAATCCTCCTGCACTTAATTTCACGTGGTCAATTGACTAGCAAGTAAAATCAAACACTTAACTATGTCTGACACAGTATTTACACATCTAGTTTTAACCCCCCTTTTCTCTTTGCAAATGACAATTGAGACAACTAAACCATAATATTACAAGTAATTGCAGAAAAGTAAGACCCTCAGACAGAAAGAGAAATACGAATCCTTGCTTACAGACAAATACGTTAGGCTTTCATTTAAAATATTTAGCAAACTGTTCACAATTCACAGCATTCTTTTCCATGTAATTGTTTAGCATGTTTTACACTTGCTACAAATACAGGCAAGGCAGTAAAAGTCACACATGCATTCCTTACTCTCTCCCCCCTCTTTTTTTTTTATAAAGATAAATAAATAAATCTTTCCCAAACTTCTTAGGAGATCAGAAACAGGCCTACATACTGTAGATGTCTTTCTCCCATTCCCCCCCCCCCCTGTTCTACCTCAAAGTTCTTTTGTAAAACTCCGGATCAAGAAGTTGGTAAACAAGAGAGTTTAATGAAGCAGCCTCAAGTTTATAACATGATTTTTAAAGCTTAAAAAACCCTAGCCTCGCAAATGCAACATTAAAGATCATCATACTGTACACAAGTTAAGATTTTTCAAAGAAATCATGAAATCAATCATATTGACAAACCTGACAAACTCCATTTAGCTGCCACCACAAACAGATTGCTGGGCCATGAAGCTCTATTAAGCCTTATTGTACAGTCTTTAGCTTCCTCAGGTTACAGACAGATTGCACGCACAAGGGTGCTCCTGGGCTGACAAGATGCAAAACTACCCAATCAGCCACGCCCTTCTCCACCAATCACAACCAGCCTCTAAACATAATCAGTTCAAACACCCCTACACAATGGGCCTCCTCGCTCGCTCGCTCTCTTTCTTTTCCGACGGCAGGTGAAATAATGCTTTTGTGAAATAACGCTTTTGTCTCTAAAGCAACTACAGTTAATTGCTGTTAACCCTTTGACCCGACTGTTTGCATCTGCACTCTAGAAAGCATGGCAGAGAGCACACACTTACTCTTCTTAATCAAAGAGATCTTCCCAACTATTTCTTTTTTCTTAAACCGAACCCAAAGAACAGCCACAAAAAAACACAAAAAACACCCCCCCTATTTACTAACAGAGACGTTTCAGAAATCTAACCTTTAAAGAGCAATCTGTTCTGCAGAGGCTATATGACACCAGAGAGCAGCAGCTAACACAAGGCTTCACAACAATCAGTTTAAACTGAATAGGCCAAAAAGATTTTAAAAAATGCATTGGGTGAGTGTGTGTGCTTGGTTTTTTTTTTTTTTAATTGGGCTGAAAAACAGCCTTTTGGGGTGGGGATATAACTTTAACACATAATCATACACAAAAACAACAATAATAATATATCAAGCTCTAGCCTTTTTAAAGTAGTTCTGTCTGCTACAGATTATGCACAGTATAGGAGCCGTATTGTGTGTGTATACTCTTCTCCCCCCCACCCTTCCCGGCACAAACATACCCAAGGAAAAAAAAACCTCTAGCAGGACTTTGTACAAATTACCAGTGTGCCTATTGCGGGGAACTATCCTCCAAAGCAAAAGGAAATGAATCACATACAGGGGAATGATAAGATGTTAAAATGTATCACAAGGCAGAGATGAATCTATTATATCCCTCAGATCAATGTTTTCCCAAATAAGGAGATCTATCGGTCTGTTGTTAAGGCAGCCAAACAAAGATTTTTGGACTTGTTAGGAGTCAAATGCTTTGGTCCAAGACTAAGCTGGGACACGAAGTCTGATGATTCTGTGTAATGCACAGCTATTGCTCAAGGTGTCAAATGTCCAAGCAGAAAGAAACAGTATCTTGTCTTCATCAGTAATTCCACCCAAAAGAAAATGCTGGGCTGTTTTTGTTTTCTACTTATTCCCAAAGAAAAGTCTGTAACATAAGCCTATTTTCCGTTGGCCAGTGACATGTTTTAAATTAGGTTGGTTATAGGCCCCTCTTTCTAAATATTATTGACAGGAGAAGAACCAATCTGGTGGTGGTGATTTTTTAAGAAACGGTACCATTTGTAGTTGTTTCAATTATTTAGTATGCAACTGAGTGACACAGAGGAATCTTACTATTAGCAATCACAAAACAGCCACCATTTGCCAGAGCCAAGAATGCCACAGAACAATTTGTTATGGGGGAGGGCCAAACTGTCACAAGACAAAGCTCACCAATAATTTGCGATCTTATATCAAATGGAATGCAATATGAATTGTTTTCCACCCCAAAGTGTTTTTAGGACAGACTAAAAATTAATGGAATGTTTTGTGCAGGAACCTACAACTGACCCCACCACTTATGGATATTTAAAAATGAACTATGAGCATTTTGTGTAATCTGGCAAAAGCAGTGGATGAGAAAGATCCCACTTCTTAAATCAAAAGACACAGGCTGAAGAACAGATCTGTATATGAACAACATCAGATCTGATTCTTTGTCAACTACACATATTTTTAAAAAATAATACAGAAGTGTAATGATAGGGGTTAATGGAAAACAATAATACCTGGTTATTTTATATCCTTAGAGGTTTGAGTGTCTAAAAGCGTTGGGGGAGAGGGAGGTTAGTTAAGGCTTTTCCAAGTCTTTCACTTGTCTTTCTGCTCTTCTTCTGTGTAGGCTGTGCCACTTATATCATGGTCACCTAACTGCCTTGTGGCAAACTAGATGCATGCATTTTTAATGTAGAATATTAGGTAAACAAATACTATGAATACTATGTAAACAAAGGAACTGAATCCAAATTTCAGAAAGTTGGACTTTGGTAATGTTACAACAGCCAGCATGTTAGAGACAATATGTGGAGGGGGCAAGAAACCATGTTTACCACCCTAACCTCGGGGGGCGGCGGAATAACAGTGAAATTATATATGAAGGAAACAATTTTTTTTGTGCACGCATGGAACGGGCTATAAGATTGCTTCCTAACAGTGGTTGCCATTTCAGCACAGAGCAATCCAAGACATTGTTGGGAGCCAAGAACGTAAGCCTGAAAATGGGACAAGTATTTGGAACTTTCCCTTTTACACACTAACAACACAATCCTGTCTAAATTTAGACAGGCAGAGCAATTGCTCCACCGGTCTAAGGTGTTGCAAATGTTCAGGAAAGCATGTTTGCAGCACCCGACGTATAAGCGGTGCCAGTAGAAAGGCCTGCGCTGCTCCGCTGGCACCGCAGAACAATGGAGTGCTGCGGTGAAGAGGTATGTCCCTGCTGAGGGATGGGGAGAGGGCGGGGAGGGGGCATTCCAGGGGGGCATTCCAGTCGGGCCCAGGAGGGGAAAGGACCATCATTGGTGGGCTCTGCCGAATTCTATCACCCTTCCCGGACCTGGCCGGCGTTACACGGCCAGCTCGAATGTGCACCAGCAAAATAGCTGGCACACATTCGAGTAGACCCACTGGGGCAGCAGAACATCCCATTGGGGCAGCTGAATGGCCGTTTACCCCGAGGAGGCCACCGGCTGTGCTGGTGCAGGCCCAATCCTGTGTAGGATGTGGCAGGTGCCTTATGTGTGCCGTTGCATCATGCTAGACAGCGTTGGGCTGGAACTGTCCACGGATTGAGGAAGGGGAATTTCCACAGGCAGGAGAAAATACCTATGCTTGTAATCTACACTTACTATTAAACTGTGAAATTTTAAAAAGCCTGGGACCAACATGCCTGTGACTACCTTCACCCCTAATGTTGGATCACAACATCTAAAATTCATCTGGAGTTCTACCTTATATTGACCACCTCTTCCCAAAGTCAGGATTGTAGACACTGAGAGTGCAATCCTCTGGCGAAAACAGGTATCGGAAAAAGTGTCCGCCGCCGGAAGCCATTGCAAATATGTCGTAAACCACATTCGCGACGACTTGGGAGTAAGGGCCGCCGGTGCTAGGGCGGCAGCCCTTACTCTGGCGTCAGATCTCCCATGCGGCCGCCGGAGGAAGGTAAGGGATCCCCCGGCAGCTGCATGGGCGTCCTAGGCGGTGAGGGAGTGGGGCCATTGGCCGAGCCGGCCCGGGAGGGGTCAGGGATCGTGTCCGCCATATCCCCGTCCCAGCCGGCGCAGCTGTTACACGGCCTCCTCCTACTTCTGCCCACTAAATAACGGACAGAAATCCGAGGAGGTCTTCCCCAGTTTACACCGGGGGAAGGGGATCTTCCCCTTCCCCGAATAGACCACCAGGCCGCTCCAGAGTGACCCAGAACTGGGATATGGTCCGGCAGGCGGCCCTAGGCCACCCGCTGGATAGTTAGTTAGGATTCGGCTGTAAGAAAGTTAGTGCTGGCTGCTCCAGAACTACAGGAAACATTTTCTATAATGACTTGCAAAAACTTGAACAAGTTGATCTTTTGGAGATCTTTTGGAGTTGATTTTTTTTTTATTTCAATTGGCTTTTAGTGGTCATGGTTAATGAGGAATGAGGTGGCTTTAATAATTCTAATTGGTTTGTTGGGCTTATCATAGTTACCTTCCAGAGCCTTTGTGATGGAGCAGGCTAAAATTTCTATTGTGACATGAAGAAGAAATCACTATAAACAGAAATAATGTTCTCGGTCTATTAGTGGTCCTCCTTATTTTCACAAGCTTTTTGATTTCACAGAATTAACTCCCCTGCCTCAACATGATATATACTTTAGATTTACTACAACTATGATTTCTTCAATTCCCCTTTACATGGGCTTTCAGCAGGGCTTCTCCATCATATCCAACTTGTTCGAGATGCCCTGTTTTTCCATGCCAGTCCTAATTTTCATCTATTGAAGTCTGCACATAAGACAGGAAGGGTTAGGCCTATCAATGGCTATTAATGTTGACAGCTAAGAATATAAGATGCATGTATCCCCTGGTTAACGACGGGGATACATCCCACAATCTCCGTTGTAACGCGGGGTCATGAGTGAGGCAAATCTTCAAAAAATGTTTTAAAAGTTAAATCAACTTGCTTAACTTTTTGCTGAAACTGCTCTGTTTTCAAGACTGGAATCATCTTGCTTAACACGCTGCAGAGGGAAATCTCGCTCCGGAAGCCTCTTCTGGGTCGCAAGACTCCACCCTTGCTGTGCTGTGCTGTGCTGCTCTCTCTCTCTCTCTCTCTCTCTCTCTCTCCCCCCCTTCTTTCATTCCTGGCGCCCAAGCGCTCTGTGTGTGTGTGTGTGTGTGTGTGTGTGTGCGCGTGCGTGCGAGACTGCTTCTTGGGGAGGGAGGGTGGAGCGGCTGCTGCAGAAGAATTCTGTATTATCTCGCTAGTTCAAATCATCAAGCTGCTCTGCCCCTCCCCCCATGCTTCCTCATGTCCCAGGTTATTAAGTTGCTGCTAACTAACAGCTCCTGCCAGTTGCAATCCGCAAGGCTCCAGTTTGATTCAGAAGAAAAGAAGTCACCCATGCGCACGCACAGACTCTGCAAAAGTCTCCGGCAATCTTGGGCGCCAGGAACGAAGGAAGAGACTTCTGGAGCGCGATTTCCCTCTGTAGCGTGTTAAGCAAGATGATTCCAGCCTTGAAAACGAAGCAGTTTCAGCGAAAAGTTAAGCAAGGTGATTTAAAAAACTTCTTTAACTTTAGGGGACCTCCGTCGTATATGCAAAATGTCGTTAAGTGAGCCGTCATTATGCGGGGGACACCTGTAATATGTTCTCATTATCATGCAGCACACTATTTCTACTGGTTTCCACTGGTAACCAGACAGATGCTTCTAGGTAGTTCAGAAGTGGTGTTATAGTGATGGCTAGCCCCTGGCGTTTGTGTCCAGCATGTGGTACTCGGCGGTATGCACATGCATTTGTTTTCAGAATGAATGTTCCATAAAACTAGTGAGGCCCATTCATATCCAATTCCATTCATTCTGAAACAAAAGTACAGTGCGTATCATTACTTTAACTTGTAGCTATCAGCCCAAGCTCCACTGTCCACTCACCTCCTTCTGGCAGCCATTTTAGTTATCCATATGCTCCCTGGCAGTCAGATTTTTTTTTTACTCACTCTACCTGACGCTGTGGTATATGGATAATTAAAATGGCCAACCGCCATACTGTGACAGTGTAAGTGGTGTTCTGATCAGGAGTTACAAGTTAAAATGAAAGATATGCTTCCTTTAATTAAAAACAACCAATAATAATGGCAAAATGAAAACAAATTCAGATATGAAACAAAATAAACATATAAATGAAAAACAAAACAAAACATAAAAATAAAATATAACACAAGAATGATTTGCACTTCCCTGCTCAGAAGTAGGACAAACACAAGATGCAAACCCTGCAAACACAAGATGATTTGATAGATACATTTATCAAACCACACTGATGTTGCTTTTCTTGGGTCAGTAGGAACATCTACTTCTTTTACACTGTTATTCAAAACATTGTGTATCGCTCTACATTTTTGGGAGTCTACAAATTCTTTTTTATTTTCTATTACAAGGTGGATTTCTTCTCAGTTTCTATTAATTATTTATAACATTTCCATCCCACCCTTCCTCCAAAACGTTCATAGCGTATGTGGCTCTCCCCCCCCCCCCCTTTTATCCTCACAAAACCCTGTAAAGCAGACTTGGTTTTGAGATAGTGAATGTCAGTCTCATCTGTGAATTCCAGCAGAGTGCAAAATTAACATTCTCTAAAACCAGATGTGAGCATTCAACATGTGACACAGGCTCAGTCTCAAGTAGTCCATGTTTTATTGCTAATTGCCAACAAGACAAATCCTGCTGTTTGATTATGCCTCGACAATCAAAATTTACCAAGGCATTCCATCCAATGGTTATATGATCCACACTTTCCCCCTTCTCTCTACACCTCTGACAGAGATCAAATTCCAATGTCTTGGAAACATATTTTTTTAAAAAATAATTATTTCTGGATGTTACATTATCCTCAATTGTTGTAAGTACTTCTTCTGTTTAAGATTAAGGATTAAGTGATCCTAGGATTAAGCGATAAGAAGTGATGTGAAAGCCAACAACTATTTTACAAGACTAGGATGAGCCATTTTTTCTTCTTGGAAAGCATCGGGCAGAATTTGCAAAAACGGAATATAAAGTACAACTGCCACATTTTACACACACACACACGCACGCACACGCACACGCACACGCACACGCACACACACACACACACACACTGTGGGGACAATGCTTGCTTAGTGGCTGGCAAACCATGCTAAACTTGCTAAGTCAACACAACCTCTTCCTTTCTGTTAATGATAGACAAACAACTAGTGATAAACAACTAGTCACTAGGCAAGACACATCGTGCGCAGCAGGACATCATGAACTGATCACGGGCTTGGCATTTGGATAACATGCGCTCGCTTGACCCATCAGATTCACACAAGCCTGTAACCAATGAGCTTCTGCCACGAAATTGTAGTACAATAAAAGGGAGCACTCACGAGAGATCTGGGTGCCTCCCCATGAACCTGATTCCTGCCTGCGTGTCTTTGCTCTATCACGACAACACACACAATGAATGCAATACATAAACACACTTATAGATGTGATGACAGATGAGGAACATCTAATAGTAATTTGGCAAGGCAAAGAATCCTTATGTACCCAAATGGCCTTGGGGACACTCTCAATGTTTTGATGATCCACAATTCAGGTACAGAGGTACACTGGCTTGACGGTACATAGGCCACCCAAATGTAATTTAGTTGAGATTTGAATAATCCAGGATTACACAGTGGGATTTCTGTTTTATTCCAGTGAAGATTCACCATATCAGAAGGCAGTCATCGTGAAAAATGAATATGGATCAACATTTGTTTCTCAGACAGATTATCAATTTACGTCTGTTCAATCTGATTGACTCATTTAGTTTTTTTTAACAAGATACAGTGATACAGTCTTCTGTTACTGTAAATCCATGGTAAATACACTGAAATTTTGTTTGCTTAATTTGAACAACTTGGAGAGCAATCAATGGCCATGTATACAAGGTGGCCACTACACCAGGCCTTATACCAAAGTAATATAATTGTGATCCTAAGCTCAGTCAGCAACAGACTCAACAGCACTGCAATAGCGGTAAAAATAAAAGCTAACGTAGCAACGATGACTGCTACTTCCACAGCATTCATGGCAACACCACTGCCACCCTACCAATCCTGACATTGCACATTGATGAGATGCCCAGATTAGTCATGCATAGAGGAAGGCATCAAGAATGCATGGTACCAGCCAACTCCCCCTCCTCCCATGAAGTCTCCCGATCCAGTACATGTGAATAAAGCATGACCAGGTAACCAAAATGAGTTCACAGCATCTCCACTGCACAAACCACCATAGCATTTTGTGTAGGAGGTCAGCATAAGAACCCAAAGGTTTCCCAGAAGAAGCCTCCTCCTCCCACAGTGGAAACAATACCTCCACACAGACAAATTTCATGACAAAGCACACTTTACAATTGTATTGCTGACTCGGTGAGGAGAAGCAGCATTATTGTTTGCAGGTTGTTTCACTCTATGAGTGTTTGTGCTGCTGTTTTAGGCCATGTTATTGTGAATTGTGATTGTGTAATTATTGTTTTTTATGAATTTGAATTGTATATTATATTTTTAATTAGCTGTGTTGTAAGCGACATTGAATACATTATAGAAAGGAGTATACAAATATAATGATAATATGCAGGATAGGAAAACAACACAGCAGCTACAACAGCAAGCTCATAGCAAGCAGCACCGTGAGCTGCCTGGTAACTCATTGGGAAAGGGCCCTATGAGGGGAAACAGGGGATAAGTGGCGGTGGTAGCAGCGAAGAGAAATTTCTTCTCTGCTACCATTGCGTCTGCAGGCAATCGTCCAGCGGAGCTGTACCGTGTGGTGCGAGGCCTACTACATCAGGCCCCTCCAACAGACCAGGAGGAACACACGGTGGCCCGCTGTGACATGTTTGCTAAACATTTCGCAGATAAAATCGATCGGATTCGCCATGACTTGGATGCCTCATTGACAATATCTGAGGATGTCCCCTTGGCATCTGTTGGTCCAGTGTTGTGGGATTCTTTTCAGCTTGTACAGCCTGAGGATGTGGACAGGCTCCTTTGGAGCGTGAGGCCAGCTGCCTGCCTGCTCGACCCTTGCCCTGCTTGGCTAATTAGATCGGCCCGGGAGGGGCTGGCCGAGTGGACGGGGAGGGTGGTTAACTCTTCGTTGGTGGAGGGGGTGCTGCCGCTCGCTCTGAGGCGGGCGGTGGTTCGACACCTTCTGAAGAAGCCCTCCCTTGACTCCACAGTAATGGACAACTATTGGCCAGTTTCAAACCTCCCGTTTTTGGGCAAGGTAATTGAGCGGGTGGTGGCGTCTCAACTCCAGAGGGTCCTGGATGAAGCGGATTATCTAGATCCCTTTCAATCCGGTTTCAGGCCAGGCTTTGGGACTGAAACGGCCTTGGTCGCCTTGGTGGATGATCTACGCCGAGGACTGGACAGGGGGAGTGCGTCCCTGTTGGTTCTGCTGGACCTCTCAGCGGCTTTCGACACCATCGACCATGGTGTCCTTCTGGGCCAACTGGCCGAGTTGGGGGTTGGGGGCACCGTTCTGCGGTGGTTCTGCTCCTACTTGGCAGATAGGTCTCAGATGGTGGTGCTGGGGGACGCCTGTTCGGCACCCTGGCCCTTGAGGTGTGGGGTGCCGCAGGGTTCCATCTTGTCCCCCATGCTGTTTAACATCTACATGAAACCGCTGGGAGAGGTCATCCGGGGATTTGGAGTGGGGTGCTATCAATATGCTGATGACACCCAGCTCTATCTCTCCTTTCCACCTGATTCCAGGGGGGCTGTTGAGGTTCTGGAGCGCTGCCTGGAGGCGGTGGGGACCTGGATGAGGGCTAACAAGCTGAAACTAAACCCAGACAAGACAGAGGTTCTCCTGGTCCGGACATCCACAATGCAGGTACTAGAGTATCGTCCTGCTCTGAATGGGGTTGCACTCCCTCTGAAGGAGCAGGTCCGCAGCTTGGGGGTCCGCCTGGATCCGCAGCTGCTCCTGGATTCCCAGGTGGCGGCTGTGGCCAGGGGGGCCTTTGCCCAGCTTCGGCTGGTGCGCCAGCTGCGACCGTACCTGGATCGTGCAGACCTGACCACGGTGATCCATGCCACGGTGACGTCGCGACTAGATTATTGTAACGCGCTCTACGTGGGGCTGCCCTTGAAGACGGTTCGGAAACTGCAATTAGTGCAGAATGCGGCGGCCCGTGTGGTCACTGGAGGTAGGCGGTTCGACTCTGTTGGGCCGCTCCTCCAACAACTGCACTGGCTGCCGATTCGTTTCCGGGCCCAATTCAAAGTGCTGGTTTTGACCTTTAAAGCCCTATACGGCTTGGGGCCAGGATATTTGAGAGACCGCCTACTTCTATATAGTCCGGCCCGTCTCCTTAGATCATCAGAGAAGGCACTTTTGCGGGTGCCGTCGCCCAGGGAGGTGCGAGGGGCGGCGGCCAGAAACAGGGCCTTCTCAGTAGTGGCACCAACCTTATGGAATTCCCTCCCCTTTGACTTACGAACTGCTCCCTCCTTGGACACTTTCCGGCGAGGCCTAAAAACCTTCTTGTTCAAAGAAGCCTTCTGAGCCTTTGCCTTTTTTAATAGCTTGCTGGTACGGGTGGGTTGCTGCTGTTTTTATGATCTTGTTTTTAATTTTTAAATTAATTTTTAGATGTTTTTATTTTTTTTGCTGTTTAAAATGTAAAATTGAAATTTATTTGTATTGTATTTGTATTTGTATTTGTATTTTTGTAAGCCGCCTTGGGTCCCGTGGGGAGAAAGGCGGGATAGAAATATGGTAAATAAATAAATAAATAAGAGTCGCGTTCCAGGGAGTTGTGAATATGGCCTCCACTAGGCACAGCATATCTTGTAGGGGTTCTGATGACAACAATTTCAGATAGGAACAGATGTAATGGGAACAGAACCCAGGCTGCCCGCTCCACTGAGCAATACACTAACCGCAAAGCCGCAAGAACAGACAGAACACAGGCCCAGGAACCAAGGCCACGGTATGCCTCCTCCCCCTCTCTACCACCGTGCCTCAGGCATGGAAGGGTCCTCATTCATATAGCTCAGTACTAAAGAAGCTCTACGTGGAGCCATAGTTTAGCGGGCACGCACAGACTTCGCATACAAGATGACTCAAATCTGTTCCCTGGCAGCAGTCTCCCAGGAAAAAGGGACTGGGAACAGAAAGAAAGGCACACACGGGAAGTGCAGTATGACAGCCAATCAGATTGACACATAGATCAATAGTCTCGCTCAAGTATCAGTCTGACTTGCTCATGACCCAGGATGCCTTTCTTTTTGGCTAGCCCCTTCATCCCATATCCAGCCACACTTTCCTAGATCCGTTAGTTAGGATGACTGCCAGTGTCTGCTTGGTACCTTGTTATCAATATCTTTCAACTTTTGACTTTCTAACTCCTGCATCTGTGTATACAGTATTTTCAGAACAGGAGTCATGGGGGTGGGGGAAAGGGTCAGGATCTGGAAGAACACAAGGCCATGGACGAGATGGAGGACTCCTAGCTTTGGTGGGGTAGGATGGCAAGAACCCACGTCCTTCTCTTCCCAATGTGCCACATTATGGCCTCATCTGAGGTGAGCAACAATTGGAAGATGGTGGCGGAGGGGATGGTTCCACCATCATAATGAGAACAAAGGCACAGTTGAACAATTTCAGATTTTATAGAATAGCAGCAGTTGCGGAGTGAGTTCTGACAGCAGCATAGAGGAACCCATGTGCCTTTGAAAGCAGCAGAACAGCATATCCCTGCTCTACTGGTTGCATTATTGACTTTTGTGCACTCTGGAAAGGCACTGGAGCATCAGTAAGAAGGTAACAACCACACACAGGCATAACTGGCTGCCCACTGGTCACTGCTGCTGTTCCTGCTTGGGCCTCACTTGCGATCTGCACAGCACTGGGGGCAGTGTTGCCTCTGTATGTGTGGTGAGTGGCTGCCTGCATGTGGGGAGACAAGAGGAATGGGAGGTTGATGAGCAATGGGTAGCCACTGCAACACATATGTCTGATAACCAAGTGCTCATTAGGTGTTACTATTGAGCAAAAGGGTAAAAAAAAAAAGGTGATATCACTTAGGTGCTTGTCCATTCCACATGTGTTAGCCTAGTTCCCCACCCTCACACTGGCACTCCCCCCAATATCTACATTTCAAGCTGCACCCTTTCAGAAAGACAATGTTGCAACTGCAGCAATACTCACCCGTCCCATCTCTGTAGGCAGTTGTGTTTGTTTTGCTTCATGTGACTTGGATCTTGCAAAGACGAATATCCATCACGAGAGTTTGGTGAGCACTAGCAATAAGTGGAGCAGAATGCCTGGTGCTTACCAACAGAGATAGCTGTGTTGCCCGTTGCCTTCACTTGGTGCATGGTGGGAGGGTTACTTGGATTGGAGGCCAACTAGGACCCCCTTTCTGCACATTTTGTACCTGCCTCATGTTTGCGACCACTGCTAGCACCTATTACTAGGGGTATTAGGGGTCTGGCTCAGTTGGTAGTGCTGCCGCCTTGCAAGTCCGAAGATTGGTGAATGGCAAGTTTGAGACACACCACTGACAAAAATCTGTGAAAGCCTCTGTGAGGAGAGATAAGAGCTGCCAGCTGCGTTGGCCATGTGTGGGAGGCGACGGCCAGCAGAGAGGCCAGACTGCAAAATGATACCATCTGGAATGTAGTTGTTCATGAAAGATTGGACATTTATATATATTGTTTAAAAAAAAAACATTAGGGGGATGAGGAAAGCATGCCCATGTGCACCGCCTTGGATTAAAGTCAGAGGAGAAATCCAATGACCAAGAAAGGCGGTATATAAATACTGTATAATTATTATTATTATATATATAAAATGGAAGCAGTAACAGATTTTACTTTTCTGGGTTCCAAGATCACTGCAGACGGAGACAGCAGCCATGAAATTAAAAGACGCTTACTCCTTGGAAGGAAAGCTATGGCAAACTTAGACAGCATAATAAAAAGCAGAGATATCACCATGCCAACAAAAGTTCGTATAGTCAGGGCGATGGTGTTCCCAGTAGCAATGTATGGTTGCGAGAGTTGGACCATAAGGAAGGCTGAGCGCCGAAGAATAGATGCTTTTGAACTGTGGTGCTGGAGAAGACTCCTGAGAGTCCCTTGGACTGCTAGGAGATCAAATCAGTCAATTCTAAATGAAATCAAGCCTGACTGTTCCCTGGAAGGACAGGTACTAAGGCTGAAACTCAAATATTTTGGCCACCTAATGCGAAGAGAGGACTCTCTGGAGAAGACTCTGATGCTGGGAAAGATTGAAGGCAAAAGGAGAAGGGGAAGGCCAAGGATGAGATGGTTAGACAGCATCACCGATGCAACAAACATGAAAATGAGCGAACTCAGGAAGATAGTGGAGGACAGGAAGGCCTGGCGGGATATGGTTCATGGGATCACGAAGGGTCGGACACGACTTAACGACTGAACAACAACAAATTATTATATAATAATTTTATGATGATGATGATGATGATGATGATGATGATGAATCTTTATATACTGCTTTAAAAAAAACAGTTTACATAGCAAAATAAATAAATAAAACTTGTTGAGTCCAAGGAAAGGCTAATAAGCTTCTATACAATTTCCCCACACTGAAGGGGGTGGTGGTGGTGGTGGGAAATGAGAAATGTTTGTGTGCTCTGCATGGTCACTCTCTGCCTGATGACTCCACCTCTCTTGCTGAAGGGTTTTGTTCGTGCAGACCCAGTTGCAGGTGTGTTGGGATTCCTGGTGGACGTCGACTTCTGTACTTCTGAGGCAGGGTGCCTAGCCGTGTTCCCTGGAATCTTCACACGTCTGTTGGTTGTACAAGGTGCTCCAAGCGTGCTTGTATGATCCTATTCATGAGATCAGAGTGATGTAGCTGCATGCCGTGCATCTTGATATACAAAATCTGTGTTTTCTGCCTGGGGTTCATATACACCAGTGGTGCAGTGCAAGTAGCTGCAGAATTAGTCAGAAAACTATCCTTATTCATGGTTTTGGGGGCAAAAGGAGATGAGGTGGGAGAGCAGTTGCCTGAGTCCCTCTGCTTATTCCTATGAGGGTAGTTAACTTTTGAGGCTTTTAATATTAAGCCATCACTGAAGGCGAAACAGACCCCTGAGCAAGCACAGGATTTTGTCTCTCTCCAAAACACTCACAACTCCATCCACTTTCCCTTTTATAAAGGGTATGCCAATGGTATCAAGGATATCATTACACCAGTGTAGTACAGTATTATGATCCTCTAGTGCAGAGGGGTGAAGTTGAGGATAGAATTACTCTATAATTTACTGAGATTAGTTAGGACTGCAAGCCAGAGCAGAATCATGGCCAATATTGAGATTACAAAAATGGATGAAAAGAATGCCGCATCAAAAGATAGGAAAAGCATGCTAGATTGAATGCTTTACTTGAACAAGGTTTAAGCTAACAACTGAAACTCTGTGGTCCATGAAGGATACAAAGGGTGACAGCGTCAAACCATTCAGACTACAAATGAACACAGTACAAGAATCTGCAATATAGGTACAAATCCACGATGTTTCTCTTTACAGAGACAACATAAAGTTAGACCAGTGATTGCAAGTGACAGAATCTACTGCAGCTGGTGGTGGATATTGTTTATTGATCTATGCCTTCCTTTATCAAGGGATTTAATTTCTGGTGGAATACGTCATAATTAATTCCCTAAAGAATGGCACTCTCTGATCATCCTAAAGAGAAACCAAATGGATAGTTGTAATACAAAACTCCCTCTGCTACATAAGTATTTGCCTGACTTCTATGGTTATAATTGACATGTCTGTACTGCATCCACGGGGCACTGAAACAGTTAACTCCATATTAATTTTATTTGTATCTGCATTATGATGATGCTGTCATTAAAATAATTGTGACAGGGATTGCTGTTTATATTCTGTGCACATTTGGCTTAAAGGTGGCAGCAATTTTTTCTCTTGGTACAGCACAGTGGTTTACCGTACATTTCTCTTAATTTAACACAACATTTTCATAATGGCAGTGTTACTGGTTAATTTATATATGAACAGCGGGAAATGTCTACATTCAGGTGAATGATGAGGATGATAGCACAAGCGCTCTAGAAGAAGGTTCAGAAAAATTATTGTTTTTCTCCAAACATACAATTATTAATAATGAATCAAACAAACACTATTTTATATATAATTACACCTGACGTCGTCTTATAAAAAACGATTGGAACATTTTTGCCCAATCTTTTGTATTTGACTGATCTTAATTAATTGCTTTCTTCTTGCTTAATAAATTGTAACTTTAGTTTCTACCAGAAAGAAAAAAATGTTGATGCATTTTTATACCAAGAGATTCTGATCCAACAATTTGCTGTAGGGAGAAAATTGTTTCATGCATGCTTGAACTGAATGCAGTCAGTAACATATAAATGCAGGGTGTGTGTGTGTGTGTGTGTGTGTGTGTGTGTGTGTGTGTGTGTGTGTGTGCGACCATGTTTGAAGAAAGAATGAGCCTAACTGTTATGATGAAATCACTATCAGACATTAGGCAATATGGTGACTAGGTGACAGAGCACAATTGTGCATTTTCACCCGTTTCATATGGCCATGAGGATTTTGAAGCTCCTGTAGTAGGTAGGATATTCTCCTTCATACATTGATACATAGAGATACCATGCAAATCTACAGGGTTTGATTTCTAACACTGATATCATTGTTCTGCTGGTACAGATGATTATCCTGAACTTTCCTGATGTTCTATCAGTTTACTTTTAACTAGGAGAAAAAAAGACAGTCAAATGCAAAAGGTCCTGTGCAATCTACATCCAAGTGCAGATGATTTATTTAATCCTAGACTGCTTAAAGCCATGGGTCATCACAACACTGAGCTGCCTGTCAGCACTACCATTCCTCTCAATGGTACTGGTTGTGCATTTCACACCTAGCGCAATTAGTCAACATATATTGTGAGATTGTGAGCCCTCTTGGGACAGGGAGTCATTTAATCATTTGATTTTGTCTGTAAACCGCTTTGTGCACTTTTTGTTGAAAAGTGGTATATAAATACTGTTAATAATGATGATGATGATGATAATACATGCACCAACTCGCTATTATAATAATGTGCTTTGGTTTGTGCAGCTCTTTTTCTACTGGGGAGGGAAATCAAAGAAACACATGTGCACAGAAGCTATTTGGAAAAGCGAGGACATCCGAGATAGTCCAATGGCTTTCTGTAGAGACAGAGCATGGGGAGCAGCAAAGCAGAAACCTTGGGGGGGGGAGAAGGTACAGGGCCCCCGCTGTATCCGCGGTGGATACGTTCCAGCCCCCACCGTGGATACTTGAAACCGCAGAAAGGGGCGAACGCCCCTCCGCGGTTTTTTGAGTCCCCACGGGCCGGCGCGACCACCACAGGCGGGTGCGACACCCTGCGCCCCCCCCAGGCACTTACTTTTAAAGAAGAAACCTCCGTTTTTTCTTCAAAAGGACCGGGGTGAGCAGCCTCCTTGCAGGCCTCACCAACAAGACTTAGGTGCTAGAGAGTCTTAGCAAGGTTGCAGAGATTCTCTAGCACCTAAGTCTTGCTGGTGAGGCCTGCAAGGAGGCTGCTCATCCCGGAGGTTTCTTCTGTAAAAGTAAGTGCCTGGGGGGGGGGGCGCAGGGGATAACTGAATCAGCGGATAGCAGATCAGCAGATATCCCCCCCTGTATATCTTTACGCCCTTTATACTCTTCCACAACGTTCTTCCTCTTCTTGGGTGTCTCACCTCCTTTTGCACCCCTCAGATAGCTATGGTCTTTTTCCTGTTCATCCACCAATGCCTCACACCCTCGTCCAGAGCACTTGCACTTTTCTAACCCCTGCTAACTGGGCAAGAGGCCCTTTTTCAATTGGTGCTCCTCTTATATTTAGCAGGGGGAGAGTAACTGCCCCCTTTCACCCCAGCACAGTGTCTTTTCTGGTGGCTGTTTGCTAGTGTTCTTCTGCATCTTTTTTAGATTGTGAGCCCTTTTGGGACAGGGAGCCATTTAATCATTTGATTTTGTCTGTAAACCGCTTTGTGAACTTTTTGTTGAAAAGCGGTATATAAATACTGTTTAATAATAATAATAATAATAATAATAATAATAATAATAATAATAATAAGATTTACACAGAACGAATCATCTCTGTGATAAGATTGTTTGCTTTCCTGTCCTCTGTCTTATCTACAGTATCTGGCCCTATCCCTGCTAACTGGGCAAAGAAGCACTTTTTCAAGTGGTGCTCCTCTTATATTTAGCTCTCTCTCTCTCTGTGTGTGTGTGTGTGTGTGTGTGTGTGTGTGTGTGTGTGTGTGTGTGTGTGTGTGTGTGTGTCTTTTCACTCCAGCACAGTGTTGTTTTTTATGGTGGCTGTTTGCTGGTGTTCTTCTCCATCTTTTTAGATTCTGAGCCCTTTGGGGACAGGGATCCATTTAATTATTTGATTTTGTCTGTAAACCGCTTTGTGAACTTTTTTTGGATGAAAAGCGGTATACTACTACTACTACTACTACTACTACTACTACTACTACTACTACTACTACTACTACATATTTTTTCAGAGTTCCAGAACAATGGCCACCAAAGGAATTTCTCACATCTTCTGAAAGTGCCTAATGGCAATGTCAGCTCCAGCCACTATTTCACAAACATTTCCACTTTTTAAGATCTGCTAACTGTTTCACACAATCCCAAAAGATTTTCTTGAGTCTAACAACAATGAGCAATTAACTCTTTTTTTCTCTCTCACAAAAATCTGGCTAAGTTGATCACTACTGTTATCTTCATAGTGGAGATGGAGAGTTAAGCAATGACTCACCTAAGAGTCACAGTGAATTCCTGGCTGAGGAAAGAGCCCAGTCTCCCAGTCTTCAGAGATCAATAAATAGGCCACCAAGATACACTTGTTCTTCCAAGTAAACATGGTACGGACTACATTGTTAAAAATTGGAATTTCATTGACATGGTGCCATATGCTTCGTAATCTAAGCAAAGGTCTAATTTGCAAGCAGATCCACAAATAATTCTCTCCTACAATCTGATCCCCAAGCAAATTATTGGGGTGTGGGATTTGAAGACAGAATGCTTTGTAACAGATCTGACTTTATTTATTTTTCACATTTTTATACTGCCCTTCCTCCAAGAAGCTCAATAGTTTAATAGAATATAGAACCAGAATTCTGCATCTGAGAAAGTCCAATTCTGCATGTTCACTGAGAGCAGAATAAATGATGCAAATCTCATTTGAGCTTATAAACCTTACACATCATGCAAATTTGATTTCTGAGGCATAAACTTCAATTAGCATACGCAGTCACCATTTATTTCAGCTGTGTAATTGAGATAAGTTAGCTTTTGTAGCATAGTTGCAAAGGATGTGGAGATCTGGGAATGATGCTGTGAAGAAGGCAAAATGTCACTCATTGCGGTCACACAGCGGCTTCCCAGGTTCTTGAGGCCAAAAGGTGCTTTTTAGTGTTTAGTATGCTGAATCAGCACACCATGGGCCTGTGCAGATCTGTGTCCTCATTTTTTCACACCAATTTTTACCACGTTTTTGAGGGTGCTGCTTTCTGCATGAAGTTTTGCAGTGATCATAGTACGAAAGCTACCATCTGAATGTGCTTCTGAGCCCTTTAAAGCATGTCTCCCCAAGCCTGTGGGCTAGAAACTTGTTCTTTTTAAAATCAAGCCTGGACTCTGGTTGGTTCACCAGAGCTCTTGCTGGACTCTGAATCGTATTATGCATGCATGTGTAATCTAAGAACCCAGCCCTTAATAGGGGGAAAGCAGTTTAAGAAACACTGCCATCTGCTGGCTACTTTGCTTGCTTAAATTTATGAAGCTGCTTCATCTGACAAGTAAGCGGAAACAAAAATGTTTTATGTAATTAACAAATAAGTGAAAGGCATAAATGGTGGCAGCATAAAAGAGAAATAGATAAAGAAATTATCCAGGAAAATATGAGGCCTTTTAATGTAAAAGTGTGCATTAGTCTATTATATGGCTCTCTTGCACACAGCATGGAAGTGCCAAACTATATATATTAGCTTGTCTAGAAGAACAACCTGTATAACTGCTGGGCATCTTGCCGTCTTTTCTCACTCTCCTGGGAATGTATGTCGGCATATTTTCAATAAAACACCTTCTTAGCAGTAATGGGCCACTGTTCTCATTTCAGTGGTCCCCAAGGTTTCATGATACAGTATATTTAGCTGACTTGCAGTTCAAATTCACCTCCGGCATTCAAGAAATATGTTAAAAAAAATATACAGCTATAGAAATGCTTTCATACCTTTGCAAATGCAGAAAGGAGAGACCAATTAAGTGGCTTAAATGAACAAAAAAATGATAACTTGGCTCCATTTCATAACTAGATGTTTTGTGATACAGATTTATAAAGGTTGGGTAAGGGCAAATGCAGACGTTACACTGTAATAGAGTTACTGGTGGCACATATAAAGAGAAGAATTTTCAAAACAGTGTCTTGAGATTTCGACATTCCTGTAAAAGTTAATGGGTGTCATAATAGCTAAATCCCCATGTACTCTGTTTAAAATGTGTTTTCTGGGTGGCAATGGGAGGCAAGGAAGTCTAGCTCTATCATTTTCTGCATTTAGCACCAAAAGAGGGTAACCCAACATGTTCTTACTCCAAAGTATTCCTTAGCATAATCCCATTAACTTTTCTGTAGGACGTGTCTAGGGTCACTGTTCTGAGGAGAGTTGCAAGGTCCTTCTAGACACCTCTTATCAGTTATAGTACTTGCCAAGAAATCCTTGTGGAATAACCTTTTTAAGGAGGACGATGTATTTTGGTGCTCAATAAAACTGCCTCCTAATATTCCTACGCTACTCAGGAGAAATCTTCCAAAGCCTCACTTCTTGTGTAGTACATTCCTTCCACCCTCCCCACTGTAAAATTCAAGGATACTATGAAATCACCAGGTTTGGCTTTTCAGGCTCTCCTTTTCAGGCTTTCCTAAAAAAGGAGAAAATCAGCCAGTAATAATAGACTCCCTCACTTTCAACCCCACCTCAGATAGATGATGTCTAAAGCTCCTGCTACCCTTTTGACACCAGCTATTCAGCCATCCTTTAGCACTTACAGCTGTTAGATTTGTTCATTAATTACTTGCTCTTGAGGTGCCCAGAATTGTACATGAAAATCATTCATAGCCCAATCCTATGCCTGCCTCCAACGGTGGTGCTGGGCTCTGTGCTGTCACGAACGTGGGGGCGGGTTCAGTGAAGGAGGCCTTCTCTGTTGAATCCTATTCCCTGTCCCGGGCTTGAAAGCCTGTCATGGGGCTGCTTGGAGCTACGCAGGCCATTTAGCTGGCGCTCCTCTGAATAGCCCCATAGGGGCTGCTGGGGCTCAACATGGGGGAAGGGAACAATCATCCCCTTCCCTCAAGGAGGCCTCCAGCCCCGCACTGGATACAGCAGAGCCTGACCTGGCGCCACTGCGTCTCAGCGTGGGGCTTTGGGTAGGACTGGGCTGTCAGTTAAGCAAGTGAGCAAAACCACATACTAAGGAGGAAAGCAAAAACAAAAAAAGTTCACCTCAGGTAGGGTAGGGTAGTTGGTTTGCTCAAAGCAAGACATTTTATATTGACATTCAAAGTATAATTTGCCACAAAGTAGTGTGGAGTTATAATGTTAAAATTATTGGATTTGCTAAAAAAAAATGCTTTGTAACTTAATACACATGGAGTGTTTTTTTTTAAACCCCGGTGTCTGCATATAGTCCCTGTCCAGCAAAATCTCCCTTTTAATCATTTTACACCTTTAGCATGTAATTGTTTGGAAAAGTTGAAGAGTATAATTATATATCTTGGTGTGGCATATAAATAGCTATTTCATTCATTTGCTGATTTCTTGTTACTGGTCAATTTACTGTTTTACTATGCTATGCTTACCGGCCTATTTCACAGGATTACCATCTTTGTGCAAAAGATGAACTTCTGGTGGTAGAGTAAAATTACACTGTTTGCTATCTTCCAATTCCTTGCTAAGATTTCAAACAGTTGCATGCTACATGTACTGTATATAAGGAAAGTGAAAATATGCTGCATCTACAGTTGGCAGTAAGCTCTAATTACTGGTGCAACTCTACTAGACGTGGAGTTCCCACCCGGGAAAGGTATTTTCCCCACTTGGGGGTGGAAGGCGTTCCGGAGGCATTTTGGGGTGGGGGGGGTGGATGGACTGGGCCAAAGAAAGGGGTGGGACTGGCAGAGCAGGCCTCCACCATATCCTATCCTCTAGGCCCGTTTCTCCTGACATGGGCCTCCCAGGCTTACACCAGCTAAACAGCTGGCATGGATCCCAGGAGACACGTTCGGCTGGGGATTTACCCAGGGTAAGGGAACAAACGTTCCCTTACCCTGAGGTGACCCTCGGTTCCCTGCTTTGTGCCCTGGATGCGGCAGAGGCTGCACCGACCTTGCTGCATTGCAGGGCACAAAGTTAGACAGGATTGGGCTGCCCGACTGCTAATATTATGTTCAATCTATAGTGTGGCCACTTTTGGAGTATTGTGTGCAGTTGCGGCCTCTACACCTCTCAAGAAGAATACTGCAGAGCTGCAAAAGCTGCAAAAGAGGGCAACCAAAATGATCCGAGGGTGGAACTCGTTCCTTATGGGGCAAAGGTACAGCATTTGGGGCTTTTTGGCTTGGGGAAAAAAAACAATAAGCAGCTCAATCCTATGGGCATGTTATGCCAGTGGAATGTGTGTTCTGCTGGCATAACGCACTTTATGGCAGTCACAAATGCAACTATGTCAGTGTGCGGGGTCACTCACTGTGTGCTGGTGGCGTAAGGCTGAGGAGGATGTGCAATGGGTGGGGGGAGGTGGGTTGTGGGCTGAACAGCTATAGAGCTGGCACAGGTCCGAGTTCACCCATGGTGGCTACTGGGGTTTACTCTGGGAGAGGGTAGGTTTGGATCAGGCAGGGCCATTGTGAGGGTTCTTAACCCTTTCCCCTGTGGCCAATTCTCCAATGCAATTTGCCCCTCACCTCGATGCAGCTATTAGTCAGTGAAGGGAAAACAGCAGCAGCATGGGGGTGGAGTGATTTGCATTGGTGAACTGGTGCTAGGGGGAAAGTAACATGCCTTTTCTCCAGTCCAAATTGGGCTCCCTTGCAGCTGCTTTGTGCAAAAGAAAAAAAAAAGAATTTGGGAAATCTAACCACAGGTCTCTCACGTCATGTTTAGCTTGGCCCATAAATGCAACCTGACTGAAGGTTAATATTGACGTCTGTTGAGATAAAATAACTCAAAACCAGAAGTTTTGAACCAGAAGTTTATCTACAATGAACCACAGAAAGGAGCATCCGTCTGTAATACGGCCACATACCTGGACTACTAAAGAATCTCTCTCTCTCTCTCTCTCTCTCTCTCTCTCTCTCTCTCTCTCGCACACACACACACCAGTTTTTTCAGAGCAGTGGCTATGACCCTCGTTTTACTTTTCCTTTGAAAGCGTGCCCCCCTCCAGCTGCACAGTAACTTCCAGCTTGACCCTGAGCCTCTATTTTCAGAATTCCCTGATAGAGAAAAGCAATGTGAATTGAATTAACAGTGCAGCTTCCTGTAGTGCCCTAGGCTTTAGCTGGAGAGTGACCAACACTGCTCAGCCGTAGTGAGATCTGAGGAGCTTACAGCCTGAGGTGATAGTATGGCTGGAGGCAGTTCTTGTTTTACACGGCCTCTTTGGGGAATGGCAGTTTTAGCTGTTGAAATATGGTTATAGAGATACAAGAAAAAAAATTGCTGTAATGATGGGCAAAACTGGAAGGAACAAAATCACTTTGTGAAGCAACCCCTTACGTAACACGCAGAGCTATCAACATAAACACACCCAAGAAGCATTGAAGCTGTTCAGAAAAATGTTCCACATCTAGCCGGTAAGGCAAACATTCCTCATTAGTGCACCAGATCTGACAATGCCTAATGTTTCCTGTTGATAGATACCAGCATGTATTGACACAAGCTTCATGTGTTTCTTTTTGAGGCTTGTGGTTTAGCAGTTTGTCAAAACAGGATACTATTTAAATATACAAAAGTTACTGATACTCAAAAAGGAGAGATATGGGTGTGCCACATCTGCAGCTAAATTTGTAGAAGAGACTAATAATGTTACCCTGCCTTGTTTAAAAACCTTCTAAAACCCACTATATTTATATAGCCAGTTTGGTAGACAAACATCTAAGCAAAATGACTGTCACTTTCTATGAATTACTAAACCTGTGTAATTCATTTGCCATATTGTCTGAACTCAACTCCAATTAAACAAGCAAAAACACCTGCTTTGCACATACAGTATATCTTTTGCTACCTCAAGGAGAAAGAGTCATCAGTGTAACAATGTAGTACAATATGGTTCATGGGCTTGCACTAACAACACAAATTTATTGATTTAACAAAAAAGACACACGCACACATGAGATAGAAACATCATTTAATCTTCTAATGCATCTCTTGAAAAAAAGAACATAGAGAGGGAGAGGTTCTTTTTATAAAAATAGAGACTGAGAGGTGAGTTTTCATGGTGAAACTGACAACATTCATGACAAGTCTTACGTGACATATTCCTGTTATCAGAGTTTGATTTTGCATCCTATTAGTTTTTTACGGTTCTACAGGGATACTAAGAGGGATTGCTGAAAGTTGTTTGCTGAGAATTCTCAGAAACTGGACAGTGAATAGAAATTGGGCTGATTGCCAAACCAGGACAAAGGAAGAAGAGACCCACATTGTCATCAGGCATGCGTACCATTTCCCCCCCCCCTCTACATTAGTAATAATTGGCATTGTACCTTACAATGCCAATTATTATCCAAAGTCACAAACAGAAGTTATGGCTAAACTGGGATTGAATCACTCAAACTATTGAGCCACAATAAGGCTGTGATCCTATACACACTTCCCTGGGAGTAAATCCCATTGTGAGTAGACATGCATAGGGTTGTGCTAGTAGTTAAATCTGGCCTGCTGCTGCTTAGTTTGTTTCGTTCTTTGCATCTGAGGCATGCTGGTTCAGTGCATGTGACTGCATGCAAGCTACACAAGTACAGGTGTCCCCCGCTTAACGACGGGGATACGTTCTGGAAAACCCATCACATAGTAAAACTGTCATTAAGCAAGTCCTCAGTGTAACACAATGGAGTTGTAATAGGGAATGAATGGTAAACACAGTGTACATTATGAATGTAACACAAAGAACAACAAGATTTCTACCTGTCAATGGAGGTAGAAACACACACACACACACACACACACACACACACACACACACACAGAGTTAAAGATGACATTTTTTTGCATTTAAATACAGTACTATGGCGCAGTGGGTTAAACCGCTGAACCATGAGCTGTCGATCGATAGGTCGGCAGTTCGAATCCGCGACGGGGTGAGCTCTCGTTGATTGGCCAGCTCCTGCCAACCTAGCAGTTCCAAAGCATGTTAATGCGAGTAGATAAATAGGTACCGCTTGCGGGAAGGTAAACAGCGCTCCGTGTTCCAGCCGCATGCTACGCGCTGCGGCAAGGAGAGTCATGCCGGCCACATGACCACGAAGGCGTCTTCGGACAACGCTGGCTCTTCGGCTTTGAAATGGGGATGAGCACCACACCCTAGCACCACACACAACTGGACTTAATTGTCAGGGGTCACCTTTACCTTTTTACTGTAGCTTTAATTCTTTGTTTACACTTTGGGAACCTCCATCATATATGCAGATCATCATTCGTCATTAAGGGGGACACACACCTGTACTGTGGCGATACCCATGGTGACCCTGGTAGTGCAAATATCAGGGATCAGCACAAATATAACCCCAAACGCTGCTGACTATCACACCGTTTGGTGTCTCTTCCAACTTTTTCCAGATACTTCTAGTTTAGTGCTACAGTGCTTAACCAGCCACAGTGGAAGGCATTCTCAAAACGACTTCTATGGAAAGTGGAGATAACTCTGTGTACGTGATCATCAGATACCGTTTCCTCAATATGCTGAGTAGATGATTCAACATAGTGAAGAAGCTCAGGGTGTATGGGAGTACAGAAGTATATGCCCTTCAGTTCCTGACCACATGAAGATTTTGGATGTAGAGGCCACAGGGTCAGAATTATTATTTTAAGGGGGAGACCTTATAGCCCAATGATCCCAGCAAGTCTACATTCAGCCACCTAGTCTGTAGCAATCTTTCTACATTGCCAGAGGATATCATTCATCCTGCTCCTCAGTGTGTTGAAAACTGTAAAACTGAATTGCTTCATTTTGTTAAAGTCCAAACTACACATAACGTTAATAACACAATTGAAAGCACACTTGGACTCTTTTCTTTTGTAAATAACTTGTATGGGAGGACCCTTTCTTGACTGGGACTGCAGGAGGCGCTGTAACCCTTTGCCTTTGCTGTAACCCTTTGTCTCTGCTTTGGTCTCCATCTAGATTTGGTTCTCCCCTGGGTGTTATTTGACAAGGAAAAAAAAAGCTCTCATCTGCAGCAATGAGAGTCTCCCCCCCCCCCCCGGTCAAATAGCTTTGGACGAGAACCAAAGCAGGACCTAAGTGAGGGCAAAATGTTACAATCTCCTACGCATGACACGGTCCTGATCTGGACCTGCGTACATGCTATTTGCCAAAGAAAACAATCCTGGTATACATGCAATGATGCTATTAACATCATGTATAGTTTGGCACTACCAATGTAGTGCTCCAAGAATCTCAGGATTCATACAAACTTTTATTACAAATACAGATTCTACCCTTTGTGCCATGGTCAGAGCTGTGCAATTTTTAGATCTTGCTTCCTCATCATTTAGTATTACCTGTTCAGTTACTACCAGCATTTCAGAAATGCTCTGCCTGAAACTCTACAGTTCAGCAAATTCCCATTTTTCCACTAAACAGCCTGTAATCAAGAAACCACCCACCAGCTCCCTGCAAAGACACTATCACTATAATGTCCTTTTTCTTTTTCAAAGTTTCATAAACATGGTGGCCCAACATTTCACAGGCTCTGAGATGCTGCAAAAGTGCTCTTTCTGTGTCACAAATGGAGGAAAGGGTCATGTAGTCTGTGCACGTCAAAGAGTCTGTGGATGGCCTGGATATTCAACAGGCCTTGAGTAGAGTTCCAAAAACCTCTAATGTTTCAAGTGAAAGGAAGATGAGCAACTTCTACAGATTCTTAATATAAGCACATCATCAAAAAGAGTGCTCCTTGGGATCTGGGCATGGTATACATTATGCTTTTGAATAGCCTACAAAAGGGGATTATTGCCAAATGTACTCCTGGACAGAACTCCTGTTTCTCTAGGAACTCTGCGATAGGGAGAAGTCCCTTTTCCTATCAAAGCATTGTTGCAGTTGGAACAGATGCGTTTCATGAAGTTCACTACAGCATGCAAATTGTTCACTACTACAGCATGCAAATTGCAAACACACAGAAACTCTGCCCAGTTTGGGATCTGTGCTAAACTATTATCTGGCCCTACATAGAGCAGGGCAATTAAATAGGGTGCTGGATTTGAACCTGAGAATTTGTAGTTCCTCCTCCTCATCCTTTATTACAGTCATTGACCAACATAAAAGAAAAAAGAACTAATCCAAATACAGATACTTCCAAATTACACGGGAAACATCTCATACATCCCATTACAGGAGTGTACATTGTAGTTCAAATCTCAGATCAGCTGGATGACCCTGAAGCAAATCAGTATTTCTTAGTGCTTTAAGTGCAAAATGGGAACAACAGAAGACTACTTCTCATGGGACTGTTGTGAGGAGGAATGAAATAAAGGCAGTAAAAAGCTCTCTGCCTGGTGAAACAACTATATCAATTTACAAATTCTAAAATAAAGAACTAAAATAGAGGTTACTTTTACATGTACCGCTCCTGTGTGTGAATCAACACCCTACACATATTCACTATCTATTCCATCCCTCTTAATTGTTCTTAATCCCACAACTAAGGCTTAATTCAGAGTGATACATGTAAAATGCTAATACACCTGTCCAACTGTGCTTTCATCTGCTCCCTCTTGAATCTTCCCACTCTCCTAGGTTTTCGCAGCCAAACCTTCCTCAAATGACTTCTCTTACCACACTGCTTGCTTAAACCCATTATCGCAGAGTTCTTTCTAACGAACTGAACATACTAACCACATAACAGCCCTCCTCAAAGATGAGCAATAAAAGTTAGTATAATACACTTACAAATTCAATTATTATTAATAAGAGTGTGTATACAAGGCTGGTACTTCCACAGACAGACAGACAGACAGACAGACAGACAGACAGACACGCAAAGACACTGATGGGGCTGACAGTGCTGACGTCTCAGCAGGGTGCCCCTTCATGCCTTCAAGTTCACTCTTTAAACATTAAGCTTATGCAAGTTTTCTATTACACAATTAACCTAATTAAGCAATTTAACTAAGATGTGTAAACTTGGCAAGTTATGGAGATGGTGTGGGGGAAACCACCGCCCCGCCCCCAGTGTCAAGGGGCTTCAGATGATAATGAAAACCCCATGTTATTCTCACATTGTCAGGGTCAGGATGTTCAGCTGCTGCATCTGCTTTCAAAACCAAAACCCAATTACCAAAGCAAAGTAAGCGGGAGGCCCCCTTCAAGTCACTTGAGTGGAACTGGAAACCCAACATATTTGCAGCTGTCACCTTTGTTGGTCTGAGGTTTGGGGGCAGCTCTCAACGAGAGAAAACATTTTGTGTTTCCTCCAAGGGGCAGGCACAGCTAAAGAAGCTGCTAAGTGAGCAACAAGCTTGTTTCTTAAACAGCACAGGAATAGTGGCTGCCTACGTTGTGCAGCTGCCATCTACCTTCCAATGCCTCTGATCTGAACAAATTTCTTGCATTCTGAAAGTAATACATAGCCACAGATTCGGCTTTTCTGTTTTTAACATGTCTTGTCATCCTGCGGCAGGTACTCCAAAATCGACTGTTCGTTTAGAGTACCATCACAGAAATTGGTACCATTACTTGAAGCTTATAAATAGCTACTCACCCTGGCCTCTTATGGTAAGAAAGGACCTGGATCCAGGTGACCATGCAAGGATGCATTCCAAAAGTTGGTTCTTTCTTTTAGGCTAACATAAAAGAGCATTCAAATATAACTGGAGGGGGGGGGGCTTTCTTGCTCTCTACAGAATGGCTTAACATAGAACAGTACCCGAATCAACTAGCTGATGTGAGACCATGAATGGAATACGGTTTCTCCCTCTCCCTGCTTGGGGTTAGAGTTAAAGAATACAGAGCTAGTGGGAAACTACTAAATCTGTGGAACAAGAGGCAAATGTGACCAGCAGTTGGCACACTTGCACCCGTTACATGTCAGTGCCCAAGTCAGAGACAAAAATGTGTATCAGTTTTCTATCAGTCTAACTTTTGTGGCCTCTTCCAAAGGCTCCTTGGAATTGTAGTTTGATAAGAATGCTGAGAATTTTCTCTTGGACATGACCTAGAAAACTGAATTTGCCCCTCTTCCTTTATTAAAATGAGTGCTGGGGGGGGGGGCAAAATGGGACAAAACCACGGGGAGGTGGGGGGCTTTAGGACTTTGACTCAGTTGTGGTTCCAATCCTGATGCCCTGCCCCACACTATATTAATTGGGGAGGGGAACTTTAGTTGAAATCAAATGGAAGGGTTTGTTTTTTTTACAATTAAAATAGCACAGGGGGCCATGACTGGGATCAAAACTGCTGCAGGGGTAAAGTCCTAAATGCCCCCATCCCCTGGTGTGGATTTGACCCATTTTGGTCTTCTGCTGCACTATTTCACAAAATAAAACAACAAACTCAAAGGAGTATGTGTTCTGGGTCACATCCAGTTTGACTGCTAGAGATCTCTAGCCGCTGTCATAGAACTACAATTGCCAGGTTCTGTATAGATAATGAGCCTCACAGCCCAATCCTAACCAACTTTTCAGTGCCGATGCAGCTGCAATGCAGCCCCAAGGGAACAAACATTCCCTTACCTGGAGGAGGCCTCCTTCCCCCCCCCCTCCCGAATGCAGCATGTACTCTGTTGGCACGGCTGTATTGGTGCTGTAAAGTTAGTTAGGATTGAGCTGTCAGTTGAGGAAAGTCTGCAAATAAACCCAACATTTCAAAGACTGGTGAACCAAAAGAACAAGAATTCCTCATTTGTGGCTGTAGGTGGCATGTGAACTATTCCTTTATGAGGACTGGCTGTAACAAGTTTAAATAAATAGATCTATACCTGAGGACACAGAGCATATGAAGAAGCTAGACCGAAAAAGGGCATTTGTTTCGAGCTACTTAAACAAGAGGCTTATTGTTTGCATCTCCAGACAAGTCAAATGATGATAAATATTGAGTACAGGAAGTTAATCTGTATCCGTACCATTTGAATAAACATAACGTTAAAAGCAAAATCAATGCTGAACCTTGACTCTTGCCAAGTTCTCTTTTGCTTGCTGGTCCTTATCCACATTGTGCTTTATTTGGGTCTTTTCTTTGCCATCTTGTCTTTCTGCCTCTCCCACAGCAAAAGGGCACAACAGTGGGCATTGACTATGATATGTAATATCTCAAATGAGCAAGGGAAGTTCAACTCAGTCCTTACCCAAACTCCTGAGATGTTGGTCTTGTTCATAACCTTTGCAGAAGTCCTCTAAGTCTTTTTTCCTTTTACCATCAGATCAAACCAGAGTGATTTCACTCACAAACCAGAGTGATTTCCACAGTGATAGGCTGGTAGCTTTGTCGGTATATAACCTCAAGCAAATTAGCAAGAATGTATGAGAAGGTGACGAATAGCTGTTGGAAATGTAAAAAGCAAGAGGGAACTTTTTATCATATTTGGTGGACATGTTCTCAAGCAAAGAAATATTGGATTCAGATTCATAAACAGATACAGTTGACTTTAAAGATTAAGGTTCAAATGAAACCTGAACGAGGGTATGAGGGATGATCATGTAGGCGAAAAATTTCAAACTTTGTTTTTATATATGATAATTGCGACAAGAATTTTATATGCACAATATTTTGCTGGAAGACTGGTGGTTGAAAGTTTTGGATTATGCTGAAATGGATAAGCTTACAATTTTAATTAAGGAAAAGTCAGTTAATCTTTTTGTGAATAATTGGAAACCATTTATTGATTTTTTTAAGAGAGAGAGAGAGAGAGAGAGAGAGAGAGAGAGAGAGAGAGAACCATGTGATGATATGCGGATTTAATGAATAGAATGTGGGTGATATTTTGGCTTAGTTGGATATAATATGTAGAAAGTGAATAGTATGCTAGTAGGATGTATTGCTTCGCGCTTGATATAACCTTACAAAATATGTATTGTTTTATGTAATATATTAATAAAATATAAATATATGCAAAAAAAAAAAAAAAAGGAATGGACAACTTTGACCCAGTTACCAAAATGCAGCCATGCAATACAGCTGGCCAAATGCATGACAACTTATCTCCCTTTTTCGCAGTCCCAGGAAGTTGGTAAAAACAGGTGGTTTACTAACCTCTCCCAGCAGACCACGATGCGTCGCTGGTAAGCTGTTGTGCAGGCCTGTCCTCGGACATAAGTAATCATCGTTGTGCAGATTGTGCAACTTCCCAACTAGAAACAAATTCTCAACTACTAATCAAGTCCTCAAAAATAAAATGCTACCTAGATGCTGCAACAATTCAGAACTTATAAATCATTGCAGAGAATGGAACTGACACAGAGCCAGTATAGCATGTGTCTTCTACCGGGCTCTGCGATTTTATCTTCTGATATGACTAGTTCCTACTCCAGCTTAAGATCTTTCTTCTCACTTATACTGGACACCAAGGGTTATGGGGAAGCAAATAATTGCAGCCTAATGATTTTTTGATATAGAAAGCTGAACTATCAACTTCAGAGAGGTAGAGGATAGTAAAGGGAAAGAGACTCCTCCGAAGAAATAAAACAGAGAACCACACTCCCACCCCCATTGTAAATGAAAAGGTGGAAGTAATACACCAAGAGTTGCTCAGATCAGCTGGGTAGATATTATCTGCAACCTGTATTCCCAAGTAGACACTTCAGATCCTGTATTAAGCAGTTTAGTAGCACCAATCAGCCAATGAATTTCTTCACTAGAAAGGTAAAGTGATTTCTATGCATCCCTGACTTAAATGCACAGGACTCTCTTAAGCCTTTGTAAGTTAATGTGCGCAAAGCATTAGAGGGTCTCTGGATGAAGAGTGCTGGGGAGGCTTATTATGAAAACATAAAATGATTGGTTCAGGTTTGGATCAGAGGAAAAATGAATGTTCAGGCTGGTTATTATTTTCCCCCTGAACTGGCTTGTCCATTTCCCAATGCCAACACCCCTGTTGGTAATACAGGTTTTACACAGAGAGAATTAATTCTGCTTTTGAATTTAATTTCCATTTTCTTCATTTAGGCATTATTACGTTGTATATAATCAGGTGAAAGCATCACACATACAGAATTGTGGTCCTGGGATTGTGAATGCAGCTGTGTAGGCAGTGAAATATTTTGTTTTCAAATTCATTTGTGCACTTTCTTCAAAATTACTGCTATCTGCAGATTTTCTGAAATATCTGCCCTGCTGTTCATAAGCCATAAAATATAATCTGTCTTTTGTGGGACCCCAATTGGTAAATTGCATTACAAAAAGTAGGTTGGCGACTCCCTATTAGATGTTGAGCATTAAGACTATGCACAGCCAGCGCTGCATTAAAGGAATGCTAGATAACCCACCTTCTGCAAGAGTTGCTTTAAAATAACTTTTACTTCATCAATTAACAATAAAAATAATCAAAGGAATAGCATGTTGTCAACAAAGAGGTCCTTTTTTAATAACAGGATTCAGAAACTAATTTCAGGTATTTATGTTAACAGCTTTTATATTTGAATTTGCAGCCTCCTCCTTCCTGAAACCCACTAAAGCAAAGGCTTTTAATGAAAGACACAGGCAAGGTTTAGATAAAAGTTAGATTTGGATTTTGTACACTTGGGAGGAACACGCACGAGTGCCTCATGCTTCCTCTACCTTGCTTATCTTTCTAATGTTCAACATGGAACTTTCACGTCTCCACAAGCTGAGATGCACAAATTGTCCATGCCTCAGCAGGTCACGCATCTCATGGAGTGGGTAGATGTTACAGTTTCCATATTGGGCATTCAGAGAAGAATGAACAGAAAGTGTAAGCACCTGAATTTCCAGTCTCCCCACATCTCCAAACATCCGGAGTCATTCTCAGCTTTGTCCCAAAAATCACATGATCACCTGTGAAGATACCATCTAATAAATATTGAAGTAGAAGAGGATATTGCAGTGGGGGCCAACCCGCCGCACGCTGTGTGCCAATTTTTGTGTAGATAATCTTGAGCGTAACACTAAAGTTTCTTAGGTAATGAAAATATTTGAAGCACAGTGACAGCACAATCCAATGTATGTCTACTCAGAAGCAAGCCCCATTGTGTTCAATGGGGTGTACACCCAGGAAAGTGTATAGGATTGCCACCTGAGACTAACCCCAGCACCACCAGTCCACAGCCTCCAGAGCAGCGTGCAGCCTCGCTTCTTCCCTCCAGTGAGGTAGGGAGCCAAGGAGAAGAGGGCTTTGCTTTTAAAACAAGTTCTTCCTTCCCCCCTATGCTTTCATGGCTTAAAAGGTTATTTTCCTTCTTGAAGAGCTGCCCCGCTTTATGAGGACCCGCCCCGCGCTGCCAAACTTGGCTCTCCAAGTGTTCGAGCCTTGTTGGGCTGCTGTGCTCCCTCACTGCTTTCCCTCTGTGCTCTATCTTTGCTCCTCCAGCTAGGCACCATGTCACTGTTCAGCTCTTTCTGAGCCTTCTCGGGCTGCTCAGCACTTCTGCGTTGTGGCCCCAGCGTCTTTATAAAATTTGACCCATCCGGGCTCTTGGAGCAGCCGGAACACCCCGCGCAGTCAATCACATAGGCAATGAGGAGGGTTGGTTGATTTGGGCCTGGGAAGGCGGTGGGATCCTATCCTATCCCCCTTCGCAGGCCTGTTGGGCCTTACACAGGCCTCTCGAATATATGCCAGCAAAATTGCTGAAGTGCATTTGAGGAGACCCATCAGAGCAGCTGGCGCATTACTCAGGGTACCCCGAGGAGGCTGCCAGGTGTGCCGAGGCAGGCCCAATCCTGCACAAGATGCGGCAGGTGCCTTCTGTGCGCCGCCGCGTCCTGCTACACAGGATTGGGCTGTGCACAGGATGTCGTCTTGTACACCCACCACTCCAAGTTCATTAAATAATCTATTTCAGCTCACCCACACTTCAACAAATGCCATCTTGACACAAACCATGTGTCTTCATTGCCACAAAACATGTGTCTACAGCTAATTGTTTTACAGGCATGGCCAGTGCCAGGCTATTTTGCGCCCTTGGCATGGTTACCTACTTGCACCCTCCTAAAAATTGCCAACTTCAATTTTTAAGAACAGATGTCTTGTAGAAAAAATGAAAAGCACAAAACATGGAACTGCTAAATGTATTTTAAATTGCAAGAATAAGCAATACAACAATATTTTGATTATCTTTCTCAAATACAAAAGAAAATGTTATAGCATATGAATCATTTTCAATAATCTGGTGAATTATGAATTAATAATTTATAATTAATTATATTCCATAGCACTGTTGTGGTATTTATCTTAAAATAAAATAAAAATGGTCAGTTGCATTTTTCACATGTATAAAACTATGCCCTCAAAGGTCAATACTGCATCCCTCTGAGGTCTGCACCCTAGGCGGCTGCCTAGTTGGCCGAATGATAGCAACAGCCCTGGTCACAGGTCTAGTTTACATCTTCATACTTTCAGTGGATTACGTTTGTGCACCATTAATGGTGTGCCTTAAATTGACTGGAAATTGATAAAAGCAGTTAACGTGTACAGAAAACGCCCCCATAATCATAGTGAGTGAATTTCTTTTCTTTTTTCCCCCCTCTCTCCAGGTTTTTTTGGCCATTCTGTTTACAGTCATAAAACTGACAGGCTCTAAGGCCACTTTCCAAACGGCATTTCCAATTGTCTCACTGGTGTTAATTTCACTCACTCTGCAGCATTGTACTTGCTGCCCCGTAACTTCAATATTAGCTCTGGAAGTTTAAACACATGAGGCAAACAGCTGCTGTCTACAGCTCGAAGAAGTTATCTGAAACTCTTTCTCTTAACAAATGGCTGTAACGCAAGCATTTCTAGCAAGGTTTATAGTTTTAGGGCAAAGATTCTACTCTCTGATCATCACTGCAGGTTTCTAATCAGCCACGTGGATCTCGACTGCATTCTCTTTCCTTTCTTCAACCACAGTGAAAAGCACAGAAGGCCACAGTACAGATTTCAGAACTGGGAGGAGGAATAGAAACAACTGTGTGTGTATTAGTTAAAATTAGAAGAAAATATTAACCTTGCTCCTCATTTTGAAATGGTGCACAGCAATTCTATTTATCAACATGATTTTCCAGACAAATCTGTTTCCCATGATTTTAGTGGAAAACAGATTCCAAAGTTTCATGTTTATACACATCACACACACACACACACACACACACACACACACACACACACACACACAGAGTTTAGAAAAAAGATTAATAATGCAATTTCCATTAATTTATTCAATTTCTATGCCACCCATCAATATAAATGTTTTCAAATGAAAAGTTATATGTTCAGATTAAGACTGCGATCCTGTACACATTTACCTGAGAGTAAGTCCCATTGAACTCATGTGACTTGTGAATAGACATGCATGAGATTGCACTGCAACAGCCCAATCCTATCCAAATCCCCCGCCGATGCAGCCACGCCACTAGAGCATGGAGGTCTCCTTCAGGTAAGGAACATTTGTTCCCTTGCCCAAGGTAAGCCTGGGATGTGCTGTGCTGCTGAGTTCCAGTGACGCAGCAGGCCCATAGGATTGGGCAATAAGAAATGTAAACACTTTGCCCCAATCACATGGAGAGTCTCCTTGACTGTGCTACATGTTCCTCATAGTGGCTAGTACTGATACAGAGCCTCTGCACTATCAATGTGTGAAACCTATTCCTTTAAGCCAGGGGTGGGCAATTAATTTTACTAAGGGGCCACATGAGAAACTGGGACTGTTGTGGAGGGCCAGGCTAATAAGAGGGCCAGACTAATAGGCCCACTCTGCAGTGTCAGTATACCCCCTGGCCATTCTCTTACCTTCATTAGCTGCTCCGTGTCTTCCTTGCAACAGACGATATAAGCAGCAACATTCTGCTCATAGCGTCTGTTAAAGGAAGACACGGAGCAGCTAATGAAGGTAAGAGAGTGGCTGCAGGGGCATTATTTTGCCTTAATTTAATTAGCTGCTCCGTGTCTTCCTTTAAACCTCACATGGGCCGGTCAGGGACAGCCAAAGGGCCGAAAGCAGCCATGGGGCCGTACAATGCCCAGGTCTGCTTTAAGCCCAGTTTTCTACTTTGCCTCCCCATGCTTTGTCCATATATATACCTACCCCAGGTCTCGTTGTGGGTAGTCACATGTGAGTAGTTGTACTTGTTGAGGATGAGAATGAAGAGTAGTACAGTGCTGATAAACACATCCACACTGGAATATGCATTCCATTGTGCATTTACTTCCTATTCTGCCCCCATCATTTTCCTAGCTTGTGTAGGGTTTGCGCATCAACCTGCTATTTTTCCCCAACAGAAAGCAAATTGGCTCGAACAGAGAACAAAGCTGTGGGATAGTTGTACAGATGAGTGATACAATATCCATGTCAAAAATTGAACCTAACCGGTAAGTCCGTCCCCAATTGTAGTGATCCATGTGGTGAGCCAATCTCACTTGTTATAGCCGCCATATTGAGCCACAGGGATGCAGGAATGTTTCCATAGCTTCCAACATTTCTGCTACAAAGTGAGAAAAGGTTTTTAGCTACAGGCTGGTAAATGCACAATGATGCATGAACTGCTCTATGATTAAAATGTACTTTTTAATCACTTCCTTTTGCTTTGCGGGAGGTCTATACGTGTTGACAAGAGCAAAAGACATTCTGTACTGTACGGAGCCAAAAGTTTCAAGTGTTATCATGTTGATTGAGCATGGGTAGTGCAATCCTTAAGTATGTTTGCTCAGAAGTAACTTCTATTGAGTCGGATGAGAATAACTTCCCAGTAACTGTGTTTTACAGCCCAATATTGCATAAAGATATGCACCAGCAGCCCGTACTCTCCGGGTGTCAGAAAAGCACTTTACGGTGCATTTACGACACAAGGCACCTGTGGAGCGCATGCTCCGCAGGCGCCGATTTGCGCAGGTTGGGGCCGCAAGATTGCAACCCTAATCAAGTGTTTAAGATCAAGTGAAACAAGGAGGCATACAGGGTCATTATACTTCAGTTCTTAAATTTATATATACTTTTTACAATTTAATCTACTAGCCTTTAATGTGGAGAGATGTGTGGAAGAGTCACAGAAACAACATATCCCTTAAGTATATAAAACCAATGCATTCCAGAAAAGTTCAGAATGGGAAACGTCCTATTTAAAAATGTGGAGAACTTCTAAATATGACAGCCATCTGATGTATGAAAATTATTCACAAGCAAAAACAGACAGTCTGGAAATAGCCAGGATGACTTCATTTAGACAGAATTGCACAAATCTGTTTCTAATATACACAGTACACATAATAAATTTTTACAATATGACAAGGAAAACAAACTTAATAAAAGTTCTTGATCTTTTCTAACACAAGCATGCTATAGCCACGATATGTTTATAATATTTTGTCCATGATATCACAGCTAAGTAACAAAATCTAAGCAACACAAAACCAGTTACTAGGCATGACTTCACCTCACAACTACTGTAATCACAATGGTTATGTACATACGATTCACACTGCCCAGCATCTATTTCCAAACTTTATCACGACCCTATCTCTAAAGGACCAGAGAGTTGCCTGGAATCTCACTGCTCATAAATGTTCACTGGTAGGCCCAACAGGGATTCCCATCCCTGACCTCATAGCCAGCTGAAATTAAATGCTCAAGGCTGGAGTTTGGGAAGTGAGTACATAAGTGGACAGCTTCTAAACAGTTCCAGTGCATTTCTTTTCATGTTCTGGATTATCCAGATGACAGGCTGCATGAATAGCTTCAAAGCTAGAACAATAACTAGATATCAACACGGGATGCGGCAGCAGCCATGTCCCCTGTCAAATATACTGGTGCTCTGATTCATCAAGAAAAAAAAAAAGGAGGTCTGCTAAACCTGTAATGCTTAGACAGTATAACCCACCCCAGTTATGGCACATGGAATCTGGGAACCTGAGTGAGCCAGGCTTTGTATACACATTCCAGCCTGACTTGACATTTGCTCAGAGCCACAGTGTGAATTTTCAGGTGCAGTACTGTGGATAAGCCCATCTAGGTGTCCAACATTGCTGCTGCTGCTGCTGTTGTTAAAATTTGTAAAAAGAAAAAAGCATTTGTAAAAAATTTCAAGAGTTTTGGGGTGCCTTCACCTAGAAAAGCAGCTTAGAAACAATAAATAAATACACATTTCAAAAATGTTCCCTTCTTAACACTCTTCTTCCTGCACAAAATGTATCAATAAACATAGTAGAATCCATATGAATTTGTAAAAGAGATTTTATCCTACATTATCCTATTTTTATTCAGCCACAGTTATTTGATAAATGCTTTTAAACCTTTTGGCAAACAGTATCAGCAGGAAAAGCAAAGATGTCTTATGATCACAAAAGGCAATTTTCTTCAGGAACTGAACTTTGCAAGCATATCTCCATGGATCTCATGGTCCCTCAATCTTGCCCCTTTACTGTCTGCCTGGGCATCTTGCCAAGTGGACCGGACTGCCCCTCATTGTCGCTTCTGTTCTTAAGGCACCTGCACCAACTGCTGTTACTCTTGACTTCTGGAAATTTTCTGTTCACTGGACAGGCTCCAGTGCTGTGCATTAATATGATGCAGATTGCAGCATTCTAGGATGCACATGTCAAAAGACAGTGCCACAGTTTGTAGCAGAAATTGGAGGTGGGAACCAGTAGTACAAAAATGCTGCCTATTCAAGTTCTGATCCCCGCACTTTGTCAGAAATTCCTATAGACTTACCAAATAAATGAGAGTGGTTTTATCATACACAGTGAGGCTCTTATGGAAGATGAAAACACTACATCACTTGATCACAGTTTGCTTGTCCTTTCAACCACAGGTGAGTACCACAAATAAAACTCTAAATCAACTTAAGATGTACTTTTATCAGCCTCCCCTTCTTTTATTAAGACAAGAAGGTTTCTTTTCCTTAAACATCTAGATTTATTTCATGATCAAGTTAAGAAAGAACATGATTTTCTTTGCCTGAAGATCATCATTTCTACAGATTGTCTTTTAGTATTCCCTCTCATGGGCTTCTCATACAGCACAATTTATGCATCAACGGGAGTTCAATGGGACTTAGAGACCAATCCTATGCATGCCTACTCGGAAGTAAGTACCATTATAGCCAATGGGGCTTACTCCCAGGTAAGTGTGGATAGGATTGTAGCCTTACTCCCATGTAAGTATGTATAGGATTAAGGCCATCATCATAAAATAATGATCAGGTCTCACCCAAGAAATGATCACAAATATGAATACCGTATTGGTCTGAGTATAAGACTAACTTTTTTCTCTTAATTTAAGTTTTTTAACTAGGGGTGCGTCTTATAATCAGGCTGTTGCAATTTAATGCCAGTGATTTAATTACATTTTTTTAATAGCACCAAACTTTAAGGGTGTGTCTTATAATCAGGTGCGTCTTATACTCGGGACAATACGGTATTTGTTTAAGGTCACATATCGTTTTAACAGTACATTAAGGTTGCAATCCTATACAGATTATACTGGGAACAAACACAGTCAATTCTCGCCATACGCGAATTCACAAGCTGCAAATTCGCATATCTGCCAGCAGCAGAACTGAGACCACATCGCGTCATTTGCAAGGTGTGTCTCACTTTCCACAATTCCTGCTGCAGAGACTTTCATTAGGCAGCAGGGATCATCAAAATGGTCCCTGCAATCAGCACTAACGCTTTGAAGGCCGGGGGAAGCGCCTGAGGCTTCCCCAGCCACTTCAAAGTGCTCTGCACTGAACACGGGCACCATTTTGAATGTCCCTGCAGCATTAAGGAAGGCCCTGAATGCTGCAGGGACATTCAAAATGGTGCCTGTGATCAGCAGAGACCCTCTGATCAGCAGGTGCCCGTGATCAGCAGAGACCCCGTGATCAGCAGGTAAGGCACCCCCCAAACCCCTGCACAGAACCCCATTGATCCTATAGGATCAATGGTTCCGTATCCACAAATCCATGACCTGCAGTGGGTTCTAGGAATCTAACCCCCCTGGGTAGCGATAATTGACTGTACCATTGAACTCAGCGCACAGGACTGCACTGTGCAACGTATTCTTAAAAGTTTTGTCCTTGTAGCATGTCTCTGACTTCTGAATGTGTACGACAAGTTTGCTTTAAGGATACTAATGGCTAGTTCTCATAAATGTCTGAGCCCATGGCACTATGTTTTCCAGTCAGCCTTTGCTGACTTCGACATATTAGCCCAGGGGTGGCTAACCTTCCACCATTAAGGCCTCTGTGTTCTTAAGAGTTGTATAGAAGACAGAATCTTGGCAGCTACAAGTGCTGATGGTGCTGCTAAAGCAGCTGCACCTGCTGAAATGCCCTCACCTATACAACCATTAAAGGTCCAGGAGCATTCATGTTGAAAGAGTGGCTACCCCTGTATTAGCCAACTGTGTGCATGTCAAAGCAATGTGTCCAACTAGCAAAAAATATTGGGGCAGAATGTGGGACGGATGAGTCGATATACAACATAACCTAAGCCCTCTTCAGATAACTGACACCCCTGATGCCCCCCAAAAAACAAGAGAGTTGGAGTAGGTAGGAGTAACCCCCAAAGGAACAACGGGGAAGGGGAAAACAGCAGAAAATTGCACCGCTACAACAGAGCATAGGATAGACTACCTTTGACAGCAAGCACACCAGACCAAAACTAAAGACCGTGCCAGAGAGACATCTCAGATGAGAAGATGTGCGGCATGGGGCTATACCTCTCTGCTCACTCAAAGGGGAACATTGGTGTTGGAACCGTGATGAACGGGTACTTGGCCCACAAAGGGAGCACTTTGTACAAACGACCTCTTGTGCCTCACAACGTGTATGACAAGATACTTTGTTAACTATTCTCAGAATTCTGTTTGTATTCTGCCCCAGGAAGATTCCATACTCCAACCCTCAACTGAAATCTCTACCTCACCACCTCAACAGGGGAAGGCCAATGCACCCAACACAGGTAAGCAAAGCGAGGGAGGGAACCCCATGATTCAATGTACTGATGCTGCATCTCCCTGTGTTGTCTCTATCCCCCCATTCTGACCCTCCAGGATTATCAAATGTGTCTCCACTATCAACTGTGTTTGCCTAACCATCCCTTCCATTTGCAACAGCTAAGAGCTTGGAGTATCTGCTCCCCTTCAGGGACTGCGGGGGACTCCAACCATTGCAACTGCTGGACAAACACTCATGTGGTTGATGCTGTTGTCTATTCCTTGTTACTCTCCCTGTGTTTCTTCTTGCTTCCCACAGCTGTCCAACAGGTGCAGACCCCAAGAGACACCTATAGCCTGCCTCCTGCAGTGACCACTATGAACCCAGCTGCTACTTGGCAAGGTTGCTGACCTATCCCTCCAGTCAGGCCCCTGTAGCTTTGCAAACGCCATGGCAGACAGTGAGCCAACAGGTGTAGCCAGACTTCACTGGCACTTGTTACTTAGCTTTCTGTTGGATAACTTGCAATGGCACAACAGCCCTGCTGGCAGGAGAAAGTAGGCAACCCCATCTGTGTGTTTCTCTTTTCAGAGGCTGCTCTATCACTGATACTGCTGAATAAATACATTGACTGAATCACACTTGTTGCTTTGTCAGTGAATTATCTACGCCCTGTGGGAAAGGGGTGCGGAGGAAAATGTTGTGCCCCCCCCGGCCGTCACGCTGCCGACACTGCTGCTGCTCAAACCGGTACCAAGGTTCCAGGCGGGCCAAACTGCTTGCGCCTTTTTCTCCACCGCCATGGCGCGGTTGTCACTCCCCGCGTGCTTCCCGGGGCTTCCTTCCTCCCACCTTAGTTGTTTCTTACCACAGCTGAACCCAGGGTGGGACTCTGTGAGGGGAAGGGCTTTTCTGCTCCCAAAGACTCCAGAATCCTCACTCTCTCCTTAGGCTCTGAGTGGGGGGATGCCCCTCAGTGATCATGAGACCCCCATTCTCTGCTGCACAGTATACGTTGGGCAGTGGTAGGGGGACAGGAAGGGCAGCATACTGACGGCCACGCTGATAGGTGCCAGAGATGACGCAAAGGACATGGGATGGGCCGCTGCAGGAGACACCCTGTGTCAAAGGAGCCCAATAATTGGCCCTTCTAATGCTCTCTCTGATCAGTCCATGTGCTACTACGGCCTCCAGGCCAGGTGTGCCTGTTTGCAGTGATGCAAAGTGTTCAATGCAAGGTGTTCAAGGTGCACATTACTTGCCTTCTGCTGTTGCTGGGTGGTTAGAAAGCAGCTTTGTGGAGTAGCAGGTGTGAGTTCTATTACTACCACCACCTGCTATGGGTGTTTCTGGCCGGTCATGCAAAAGGCTTGCTAGCTAGGGCACAACCCATGGCTGGGCCTGAACCTGTCTCGCTTGGCTCCTGGTCTGCAACTGTGTACAGTGAGCTACCAGAACCCTGAGAGTAAGCCCGTGAACACAGTGGGACTGAATTCTGAGTTATTATGTTTAGGATTGTGATGTAAACCACTTAATAGCCAATTTGCATAGTCTAGTCTGGCTACAAAATCTGGATTAAAAAATTCAGAGGCTATACAACTCCTATTTTACAACTATCTGAGCAACAAAAATATGTAAAGTAGCAGTTCTCAAAGTTCTCCCAGTGAGTCGGGGAGAACTGTGAATAGCTGCGGGGGCGGGGCAACAGCAGTGGCGTGCCCAGGATCGTGCTGCCGCCGGGGGAGGGGGGGAAAGGGGCCATATTTAACTTACAATCATTGCACCGGCCCTCTGGAGGGTGCAGGGAGGCCCGTGGCCCCCTCTGCCATGACCCACCAGTTTGAGAACCGCTGATTTAAAGATACCTTTTATCTCTCTCTCTCTCTCTCTCTCTCTCTCTCACACACACACACACACACACACACACACACACACACACAGATACTGATGAGCAATATTCCGAGTCAATTTTAATATTTTCACTGCCTTGAATTCTCCAAGTTTTTTATTTCTCCACTTTGCTCCCGATTCTATCAGTGATAAGGATCACATGTAGTCTCAAATTCTCTTCTGCACACTGAAATAAAATACTTTTCTGCAGAAGGCACAATGATTGGTTTGTAAAAGTGAACAAAAATCAGGATACATACACACAGAATTGTCACTGCCCTGAACCTCCACGCATTGCCAACCATTTCCCCATCAGGGATGAATGAAAAGTGTAACCTGCTGTATTTAAACATTCCTCACTATGGCTAAGGTCTTCAGTCTCAACATGTTTGATGTAATCATACATGTAAAGACCCTTGACTATACAAGTCTTGAAATGCCTCATGCCTACAACCAGTCTGTTGCTTTTACAAGTTTAATCTTGGTATTAAGGGTCTGATTTTGGAACCATGTCGATACAACATCTTCAACCCAGCTGTACATCATATAAACCACTATAGGTGGTGTCAGGCTCCCATGATTCCTAGTATTACTGCATACCTTTAACTCCGTAATCTATAATACTACAAAATACAGCTCTCTCTCTTTTTTTTCCAAAGCACAAGTGGACTATCAGCAAGGGTCCGACTGTGTTATTCCTAATTACCTTTTTTTCACTCTTGATCCTGTGGCTCTCATAATTAGTTACCTGGGGCTGCAATCCAATTTGAAGTGATGACAAGAAAGTGATCCATGAAAAAGTAATAAGTTAAATCCAATTTCAGCCTTCCTCTAATTAAATGCACATGGAACTAATGACTCAAACCCTACCATTTCAGTGATAATGGTAATTAGCGAGGTGGGAGTCACTTTCTTTTTCAACACTGTAGGTGTAAACCACAAGGTAAAATGGCAGGAGCGCTCTTAATTACATATGTCATTTTGTCAGCAATTTACACATTTCTGACCAGTCAAGTATGTTTCATTTGTTTTCTTCTTCTATAACGTTTATAACAAATCCATACTGGCATGTTGTTTAGCCTTGCAACCCCTATAAACACAATTTGCATCACTTAAACACAATAGCAAAATACCAAATGTTTTACCCATGAGAAAAAACACCTGTTCAAAGGTGGGTCTCAGGAGATACTGACAGGCAACCAAATTTTCCAGCTGCACAGTAATTTGTTGCAACAATTGCAATACCAGACTCATGATAGAACTGGGTCATCTGAAGGTGCTAGGATCTATCATGCCTTTGGAAAATCAGTTTTTTTTGCAGTTTGACAGTAAAATGATGGTCCCAGAGCCAATGATATATTAGAGCCCTTAACAAGACAGACATAGATTGTGAGAGACTAAAAATTAAGACCACTGTATCTGTGTGAGTCACCAATCTGGCCATATCCCCTGAGCGGAAGGAACCAAGTCCTCAGAGCAGTGTCTCATGCAGGAGACCAACATTTAGCCTCCTCTGAGTTAATGCAACGTTGAGCAGAATGTTAACTTTGCTACATCTCTGCTTTAGGTGTAATTGGTTCATTCAGAAACAACCATTGCAAAGTTGTAGAATAATTAGCCATGTCCAAAACAAGTTAGGAGATATGCTCATAGCAGTGAGTCACATAGAGGCACAGTGACAGTCTCCTCTGTGGGTGGGTGCATGCTGATAGCGGTGTGTGTGTGTGTGTGTGTGTGTGTGTGTGTGTGTGTGTGTGTGTGTGTGTGTGTGTGTGTGTGACGACAAAGCAACCTTTAATTGTTTCAATAATTTTTCATGCCACACAGTTTGGGAATTCCTGCCTATGAACAATGAGGCTTGAGAGAAGCTCTTCCTCCTCCTCCACATAGCTTCCCATTCCAACCAAGCTACAGCATGGAACCCCAGGCCTAGAGGTGTTCCAGACTGTAAGCTTTTCCTCTTCACCCTTTTATAGACCCCATTGTGAAGTCCTATGCAGGGGACAGAGTCAGTGAGGGCTTGGTACTTCCCTAGGGTGAGTCTAGGAGAGCCAGCCTAAAGAAGCCTTCACCCCCAGGGGAACATGGGCCAATCGACTTGAGATGAACCCTGTACCAGTAACAATGAAAAAAGGAGAAGCTTGTTTCTCTTTCTGACTGTACCCGTATCTGTATCGATGAATGAAGTTAGGTTACTGCTTAAATTATATGGGTGCCTCGTTCAATTTATTTATGGAACAGAAGCAATAATTTCAACCTAAAGGACTTGAAAAGGTTTTGCAATTATACTTTTTGCAACATTATTTATAATGTAATGAAACAGAGCCTGGTCTAATTACAGTATTGAGAAGGGGGTGGGTCAACATTTTTTTTTTTATTGTCAAAAGTTGAAATCAGAGTCTCATTTTTAAAAGATTGAAACTGACATAATTCTAATAAGCCTACATATGTTTCAATTTCAGATGCCATTAAAATCAGAAATATTTAAAAAAGGGATACATTAAACATTGGCTTAGTATTTAAATAGGATATATCAGTGTTTATCAAACTGTGGGTCAGGACCCACTTGGTGGGTTGCGAACAGATTTCTGGTGGGCCCCAGGTGATGGAAAGATCAGATCAGTAATTGCCACAAGCCCTGAGGCAATTCAAAAATCAGACACCTGCTAATTGCCCTTCAAAGAGCTGAGCTCCTGCAGTATGCAATATAGCTGTTTATTACCCTGCAAACAGCTGAGCTCCTTATATTTATTTATAGATCATCTTTTTTTTTTTAAGTCTTGTAAAGCTAGGTGGGTCCCGATTGAGTGTCATTTTAAAAAGTGGGTCCTGGTGCTAAAATGTTTGAGAACCACTGGGATATATGCATTAGCAAAGATGTACGAAGAATCATTTTGTGTGGGTGAACTGCAATTTTCAACTCCTAAGATGGTCACACAGGTGCGGTTCACTGCTCTTCAAGTGTATTCTGCCACATAATACTTTGGGGTAAGTTAGGGAGCCCTGACTTGGATGCTGAGAGAACTGTAAGGTAAAGGTAAAGGTGACCCCTGACAATTAAGTCCAGTCGTGTCCAACTCTAGGGTGTGGTGCTCATCCCCATTTCAAAGCCGAAGAGCCAGCGTTGTCCGAAGACGCCTCCATGGTCATGTGGCCGGCATGACTCTCCTTGCCGCAGCGCGTAGCATGCGGCCGGAACACGGAGCGCTGTTTACCTTCCCGCAAGTGGTACCTATTTATCTACTCGCATTAACATGCTTTGGAACTGCTAGGTTGGCAGGAGCTGGCCAAGCAACGAGAGCTCACCCCGTCGCGGATTCGAACTGCCGACCTATCGATCGACAGCTCATGGTTCAGCGGTTTAACCCACTGCGCCAACCGCTGGCCTGAGAGAACTGGCCCCAAAACCTGAAACTGGCATCTATGGAGAATGAATGGCGAACCTCTTGCAGATGTACACTCTGCAAGCCCACTGGAACCCTTTGAGTTCACAGCAGATCACTGCATCAGAGTGGCTACTTACAAATAGCAAGCCTAACTTAGAATTCTGTTCATTTTCTCTTCTTCACAATTTATATCTGCACACAGTATTACTATGACAATAGGCATGCTCTTGACGAGAACTTATAGTGAAGCTGGCAGGTCCTTGGTAAATGTGGATCCACTGGATGGTTCTGTTCCAATCACATAACCTCGCTATAACCACAGCAGCAAAAGCCATTCATTGTGGAAGAATGGGATGTTGCTGTTGGATCAAGAAAGGACTGAAACATCCTCATGAAAAAATGTCACTTATAGCCAGGGTTTATGATGCTTCTTTTCCCTTCCTACTTTCACACTTCATCGAACACTAAATAATGAATGCCATGTTAAGACGATCAGTTCTTGCAAACCAAGGAACTTCAGGATGCTACTCTGGACTTTTTGAAAGTATTTTCAGCCTTGATGTCCAACTTTTTTGAGCATAGCATAAAAAATTTTTGAAGAAAAAATTAATGCTGCCAAAATACACGCAGAGTTTTATTTTCTTGAGCAAAAATATGTCTCTTGATTCGCTTCCAGTTTATAAATTCATGCCAACAACTAAAATGCCTAAAGAACCGGGGGGGGGGGGGGGAAGGGGGTTAGCATTGAAACTAAGTGATTAAAAGTGCACACTGTCATTACTGAAAGATCTCTTCCTGGGTATACTCATCCTGGCCAGGTTAAGAAATGAATCTCCAGGGCTAACTCAGACCAGTAAAATGAGTATTTTACATTATGAAATAAAGCTTGACATTAGTGGCAAATATTTTCACGAAGAGCTTTCATCTTTACCCATTTTGTTTTTGTGGTTTTGAAATTTGTACAGTCTTCCAACTTCTGGCTATTACAATTCATTTTTTAACTTTCAAATGTTTTTTGTTTCTACTATTAGGCTGTGATGACAGAGACCTCTGCCAAATAAAAGACAAAGCTGTATGCTAGCTATGCTTAAAAATGTAAGTCAACACATTTGTATCTGGACGATTATTTTTTTTAATTCTAGCAGCAGACCAGATCTTAGACAAGATGCTTATACACACAACATATGAAATGTCTCTGACTGTATGTCTCTGACTATAGCTGTCAAGGTCAAAAAGTAACAAAAGGAATTTTACTGGAAGATATTTAACTGGATTTTACTATTGTCAATGGACAATAGTACGATGTCACAGAGAGACTAGCTTTGATGTATGGAACACAACAAGTACAGGTACTTCATTTGGTGAGTTGCTAGCAATGTGAGAAATTATCACATTTTCTATCTCTGTTTTTGCCCATTCGGTTCACATCCCCAGCCACTATTAAATTAGATAAAGTGAGACTGACTGAGTCTTCACTTAGCAATATCCTTTAGTGATCATAAATCGTGTGTGCATATACAACATTCGCATTCCTATCAAACTGGTCCAGCCTCCCTGATTATCCACTCAGAAGCTTGGGACAGGCAGATCCAACACAATAGTTTATACGGCATAACAATTATTCTAGACCCACATTCCATCTTTGCTCCCATGTTTCTGTCAAACAAAGTTTTAGATGTTGCAAATACTTCTTATTTACATATTTATAATTTAAAATATTTAAAAACAGGGAAAACACCCCAAAGCTCAGGAACAGAACCAAAATTAAATATATGTAGGTTTCATAATATAAATCTTGAAGACTGCCATCAGTGACAGATGCCTAAAATAGTAGAAATCAAATGATTTATATACTACTTTTTGATAAATGTTACCAGAAAAGTTTATTAATGAATATATTCTAAAAATGTAGTTAACACCATCACTATAAACAACAACAACAACAACAACAACCTCTGTTCATTTGTAAAGCGCCAGAAGTTATTAGTTAAGAATAGTCTGAAATTATGACATTGATTTCAGATTGAACATGATGACTGGCTGTTGACAAAGATGACGCAAACAATGTTTCATATTGACAAGCAGGTGAGAAGGGTCTGCGTGCATTTATATATTTTTCCTTAACAATTTATTTTTCATTGCTCTGGCTGGCACTGTTAAAATACACATCTTTATTATACCATTGGGCTCGCAGTATCTGTTATATATAAGAGTAGGTTTAAGGATGCAAAAGCTCAAGGAGCAAGGGCGGGGGGGGGGGAGAGAATGGGCAGTCATTTGAATCAGTGAGTGACAGGTTGGACCAGCTCTCTGTATACATTAATAAATTAGAATTTTAATTGTGTCTCTGACGGCAGAAGCAGCTCCAATACTTTTAATATGTACCAACAATTGGCTATGTTATGGAATCTGCAACGTGGCCCTCACTGTTGACCTCTGAAACACAATTCCCAGTCTGACTACGGAAACTGTTTGGTTTGATCCTTTCAACTTATTTGAATCCTGACAAATAAGCTCACAGCTGAAAGGTCAACACAGTCATATTTCATCCTCTGGAGCAATTCTTAAGACATCTGCACAACAAAGCACTTCTTCTAGTACCTGACACCGGGCCTTGCCAGCACAATATCTCATTAAAAATGTCCCCAGTAGAAGAGTCTATTAAAAGGCAAATAGATCAGCTATGGATTGACCAAAATAACATATTTTTTTTGAGTTTTAACAAAACGGCATGGATTCAGCATTCAGTTTTTCCACAACAATACTTTAAATGTGAGTTTGCCCAAACAGTTTATTCACTCTGAAAGAACAGAAATTTACTGTAAACAGAAAAATAGATTCCACAGGATCCTGAGAGTTGTAACCATGCCTCTAAATATTAGCTGCTCTGTCATCATACGCCAACAACCTAATCTGCCAAGCTCAGTCTCCCCATCTGTAAAACTGGGATAATAACCTACACCCAATGGTGTTTTGAGTATGAGCCTTGAAAAGAACTTCCATGGAAAGCACAACTACATGTAATAATACAAGATACCAATGCTTAGGGGACAAATCCTGGACAAAGTTTCTTATTTTTTTCTTTAGGCAAAATTCTAATTGGAACAACCTGCAGATAGTCCATGGAATGTTCCTAGCCCTGGAAACAGTTTCTTTAAACTTTGGAATTTCTATCATCATTGGATGCATCTAACATGTCACTTAAAAAGAAAAGTGACACATATAATATAAGCAATAATCATTCACCGAAATCAACTGGATTAACCTAAGCAAATGTTACAATGTTCAAGTTTAAGTAACAGCCAGGACAGTCAACACAGAGAAAGAAGCTAACCAAATCAGGAGGGACAGTAGTACAAGCTGCAGAGGTGCTGCATCCAGATACAGGCCCCAACACAGCCTGAGCCCTTAAAGTCAGAGACCCTTAAACTGTCAACCCCATGGACATTATCTCCTAAGTCCAATTCCACCAAAGGGGCAGGAAGGACATAGCAGGAACCTCATGTTCCTGCTCCGTAGCAAGAACCTCATGTTCCCCAGCACTCACTTACCACTGCAGGCAACACATCAGGGGTGAAGTAACAGAAGTAACAGAAGTAACAGAAAAACAATTACATGCTAGGCTCCAAGCCACAAGACTACCTCCTTAGAGCTTTCCATTCTTTAGGAATCTTGCCCAGTGTAAGAAGACAATCTCATCAGGGCACGTTGCTATCTTGGAGTAGTCTGAGGTTCCCTGAACACAGCCAATCTGTTGTCTGCTAACCTGACTTATTCACTAACTGTGCAATCCTAATGAGACTTCCAGTGGTGGAGTGAGCACTCCGCCACTGGAAGCCATCGCGAACGTGCCGTAAAGAACGTTCGCGACGACTCACAAGTAAAGTACGCTCGTGACGACTCGCGACGACTCACTCCGCCACCGGGACGTCCTCACGGCTGCCGGAAGAAGGTAAGGCTCCCGCCGGCAGGCGCAGGGGCAGTCCAGGGGCGGTCCGGGTGGCAAGGGAGGAGGTGTAATATCCCTGTCCCCTTTCCGGCCGGCTTAGCCGTTACACGGCCTCCTCTTACTTCCGCCTGCTATTTAGCTGGAGGAAATCCAAGGAGGCCCATCGGGCCTTCCCCGGTTTACACTAGGGAGGGGGATGAACGTCCCCTTTCCCTGAGTAGACTTCCGGGCCACACTTGCGAGGTCTGGAACAGGGATAGAATCCGGTGGGCGCCCCTTGGTCACCCACCGGATAGTTAGTTAGGATTGGGCTGTCCCTGAGGGATCATACACATGGCCAGAAAAGTATAGCAAAACTCTTACTACCATTAATTCTATGATATAATTATATTTGTTCCAAAATGAAAAGCAAATTGGTGGTTGATAAACTGATCTGTTCTTCTGAGACAGAACTTGCCTGTGACTTGATACGCAACACAACATATCATAACAAGGTACAGATTTCATTGCAAAAGTTGCTCAGCCAATACTGAAGATGTGACTTCCAACACTAGTTTCTTGACATTCCAATTAATGATTTTTGGTAACCGCCAAACACAATTGTCTTTTCACCACAATGTTCAAACCTTGCCACAAAGTTATATCTATGGCATTTTTCCAAATGTTTCATTTTAATAATAACCCAAAAGTTTCATTTTTAATAAGGTTGCATTAATTAATAACGAAATATTATTTACTACTAATAACATCATAAAGGTTTAATTTTAAATAACTTCACAAATGCTGAATTAGGATTGCCAAAATTTAAAAGGATTGTCCATTATTCCAGGAATCAGTTCTACAGAGCACAACAAATATCCATTATTTAGAATATCACAGACTCAAGATGTGTAATAGATGCTAATTTCAGAAACTACTCCTCCTCACACCTAAGTGATGACTTCTTTTCCCCAAGCAAACGTATCTCATGTTCTTATCTTATTTGTGGCTTTTTCAAAAGCACTCAGCACTGAAGCATTTCTATCATGTCTTCCATACTACTAAGCATAGCTTGAACCACTAATATCAATGAAGCAATGTCAAGTGTTTTGAAAAATCGCACTATTCATGCTACCTCCTTTCCTGCTAGTTCATCCTATTAACACACACAAAGATAAAAGATAGTACAAATGTTTGTGTTACCTGAAGAGCTGGTTGTTTGTCATTCCTCTTGGGAGACTTTAGCCCACTAACTTGTTGTTGTTGTTGTTGTTGTTGCTGCTGCTGCTGTTGTTGTTGTTGCTGCTGCTGCTGCTGCTGCTGCTGTAACAGAAGCTGTCTTGCTACCTGAAGAGCCTGGGAGAAAACAATGATAGAAATAAGGTTAACCTAGTACTGATTATTGTATGTATCTTATATTTATGAGTCTCAGAGGTATACCCACCAAAGAAGCCCAGGCATATTTTATTGTTTCTAAATCCCAGCAGTGCCACAAGAATGTTTGTAAGAAAAACAGTTGAAAATCAAAGCCATGGTACTATCAAACAATAATAGCAATCACCCATAATTTTATCACACTCAGCAAGCAATGAATGGCTGAGCTAATTTTACTGACAAATTGTTTTCACTATGTGTTCAACATTCTGTCCCCATAATAGAAAAAAAAAATTGGACTTGAGCATTCAAAGCAGAGGGGGAAAGTCAACTACGTTGTGTTTGAGGGAATACCACATTTGACATAAGAAATCGCACCTGGCAAGAGTGGACAAGAGAAGAAGTTGGATGGCGAGAATTTTGCCTTAGCTGTTTCACAGTCTGATGAATCTAATATAAGGACAACGATCAACATTCCAGTCTCCCATCTCTCAAAGGAGAAAGGGCTATATCCTCTAGAGCAGTGTTTCACAAAGTTCTCCCCACGAGGTGGGGACGTTGTAAGTGTTGGTAGGGGTGTGGCAGCAGCAACGGCGGCGCTCCCAGGATTATGCCACTGCTGGGGGAAAAATATCTTTTTTAAACTCACGGGGGTCGCTCCAGCCCTCCAGAGGGTGCGGGGAGGCCCATAGTTTTTGACCAAAACTGGAAGTGTGTTTCGATTGGAGTGATGATCTGAAGTGTAGGAAGGCCCGCATAGGGAAATGCAGCCAGCACGACCCCCGTGAGTTTTTAAAAAAACTTTTTCCACTGGCGGCGGCGGGATCCCAGGAGCACAGCCAACGCCATTGCCGAGGTCGCCAAGCCCCTTAAGGGGATACTGGCAAGTGGAAGAGTAGCCACCCTAGACCTGCAGTTTCATCACTTCCCCCATTTTCTCTCTGCTTTCCCTGACCTCTCTGCCTTTTGAAATGGCAAAAAGTGGGAAAGAGGAAAATGACAGAAAGGAGATAAGCTTAGAGGTGGTGAAGGAAAAAATTGGAGGGTGGCAGGAGAAGTGCAAAGGAGAAGGAATAAAAATTTGCATACCATAAGAGGTGGCATATGAACTTGGGCCATGTCTAGACACAAACTTATTTGGGCTTTCCCCCACTCTCCTCACTAAAGGGAGAAGTGAAGTTCTGAACTGGGAGATTCTAGCAGCGCAATCCGACTTAACTTTTGTGCCTGTTTAACCAGCGGCGCAGCGAGAACGGGAGGCCCCAGAACGGAAAAGGGATTCAAATCCCCTTTGAATTCCTCTTTTGGAGGGGATTTGAATCTCTTTTCCGTTCTGGGCCCTCCCGTTCTCGCTGCGCCGCTGGTTAAACCGGCACAAAAGTTAAGTCGGATTGCGCTGAAGATTTATTTGAGCACAGGTTTTCTCTTACCCTGAAAGGCTAAACAGTCTAATTCTTTATTCAGAACTTGGGCAGCAACAACAACAACAACAACAACAAGGTTCAAATTGTTCACAAATACAATTCAAGAACATTTAATCGCCAATAATCTTCTCTCCAAAGAACAAAAGGGAAAGTATCGAAACTCACATGGAACAAAGGATCAATTGATTGATTGAAAATTGATTGATAAAATGACACTGAACAATTGCAAGTGAAGAAAAACAAATTTACATGTTGCTTGGATCAATTATAAGAAGGCCTTTGACTCCTTGCCACACACATGGGTTGAAAAAAATTGGAAATATTCAAAATTAGTAGCAATAACAGAAAAAATGTATTAGTGGCAAGGGGAAAATGGAAGACAACACTGGCAGTGAATGGAGAGGAACTTGGTCCTGTAGACATCAAGTGTAGAATATTTCAGAGGAATTCACTTTCACCTGCCCTGTTCGTAGTTACTATGATACCACTAACAGCAATACTAAACAAAACAAACAAACCATGGCTGAGAAATATCAAAAGAAGCTAGAGGAATTTTGCACTTGCAGTATATGGATGATTTGAAATTATATGGAAAAACAACAGAGGCAGAGACCGAATCAGTACTAAATACAGTCCGAATATTCAGTCAAAACATAGCAATGGACTTTGGAATTGACAAAAGGTACAATATTGTCAATAAAAAGAGGGAAAACTGCTGACCCCAAACGAATACAACTCGAGGATGGAAAGATAATAAAAGGCCAGGATAAGGAGGAAAACTACAAATACGTGGGACTTTTACAAGCTAAAGGAATCCAATATGCTACAGTGAAAAAAGAGATCAGTGTCGAATTCACAAAATAATCATGAAAAATAAATCGAAACTAAATGGGAGGAACACAATCACAGTCATAAACACTTGGGCCATCCCAGTGATTCGATATAGTGTAGGAATTATTGACTGGACTCAAGCAGAATTAGACAAATTTGACCGTAGGACTAGAAAATCTATGACAGCCAACCATGCCCTTCATCCTCGCAGCGACAATGACTGACTGTACCTACCGAGGAACATTGGTGGTCAAGGACTATTACAAGTAAAACAAACTGTGGAAGAAGAAAGGAGGGCACTGAAGAACTACATCAAAAACAGTAAAGAAAAAATGTTGGCAGAAGTTTATAAAAAGGATGTAATAGTTAATGAAACAAAAGAAATCTACAGGGAGCAAACTGTGAAAAATCGATTAGATGCAAGGCATAATAAACTGCTGCATGGCCAATACATCAAGAAAACAGAAGACAAGGTAGACAAGGGCTCCAACTGGAAGTGGCTGCAGCATGGAGGACTGAAGAAAGAAACAGAGGGACTGATGATATTTGCAAGACCAGACATTACAAACAAATGTTATGAAGGCAAAAGTGGAAAATATCTTGAATTATGCCAAATGTACGCTCTGTAAAAAAAAATGGATTTTGACTCTGTAAACAATTGATCACATTGTAAGTGGGTGTAGCAAAATCACATAGAGCGATTACAAAAATCACCACAATAAAGTCACTGCTATGCTCCACTGGAACTTGGAATATGAAATAACATCAGTAAAGATATGGTTGGAGCACATGCCTGAAAAGGTGGCAGAAAATGAACAGGTCAAAATCATGTGGGACTTCAAAATCCAGACAGATAACAAATTGGAACACAACAGGCCAAATGTAACTGTGGTTGAGAAGAAATAAGTGATGCTTATTGATGTGGCTATTCCAGGAGATAATCAAATCGTGGAGAAACAATTGGAAAAGATCACAAAATACAAAGACCTGGAAATTGAAATACAGCACCTACAGGGGAAAGAAAACAACAACCAACCCTATTGTCATTGGTGCACTAGGTGCAATCCCCAAGACCCTTAAGAAATATCTGGCCAATATAGGCATTTACAAGATAACAGTTGAACAATTGCAACAAGCTAGGAAACATCGAACTTTATATGGCGATATCTCACCAGTTCTTAAACTCTTGGGTAGAATTTGAACAAAATCCCAGTTCAAACATCTGGCGGGATGTGACACCACTGGTAATAATAATAAAATAGCGGTCAGTGGCTTCTCCCCTTAACAAATAAGGTTATTGGACTTGTTACTTAATATAAACTATTGTGCATTTACATATTTAAGTAGTGTGCGTTGAAAACTGGCCCTGACCTTTCAGTGGAAAGGTCCAGTCCTAGAGTTGTTAAGAGCAAAATATAAGTACTGCTTTCCTAGATCAGACCAGTCTACTGCCATGGTTTCAAGTGGGGTCAGCCAGATGCATTTGGGACATTGATAAACAGGCCATGAGATGACATCTCAAGATGTCAGTCCCCAGCATCTAGAAGCCAAAGTTAGGGTGCCTCTGATAACTGAAAGTCCATAGCTATTGACTTTCAGAGACATGAAAGCAACTGAGAAATCACCACATCTTGTGACACTCATTTTCATAAGTTAATTGTGGGTTGTGTGAAAAAATGGTTTTCTGCCCAAAGAAAGTACTGCTTGCAGAAACGAACGTAGAACATACAATTCTGCCCTTTGCAAGTTCAGAGAATGATGAAAATACACTCCATCTTTCAAGCAAGTTGACCACACTTGATAGCATGGCCCAGCAGAGCATCCTGAATATGTGACAATTGAAGGCCCTTTTACTAATATTTAAAAGGGAGTTAAAAAAGCAGTTCAGGAGCAGCCTTGCAAAATGACAGTGATAGCTGGATTTAAGATAGAACCATTAGGAACAAAGCAAAAGGAGAATCTGTGGTGGTTATGTCAGGGTTGGAAATAGATTTGGAACTGTCAAGGAGGTAGTCGGGTGACATAAATAGAAGACTGGGGAAACGAAGAAAGAGATGCATGACGCATTCCCCACCCAACTCACTGTGAGAAGCCTGAAGCACTCACCAACATTTCAGTTGCAAAGGAGAAAGTCTGTCTGTAGGAGCCAGGAGAAAATTAATGTCTGCAAGAGGACAGCTGGAAGCTTAGATGCCTCAAGGAGTTGCCTCTTACTTGCTGCCTCATTGGAGGATTCACCATTGCTGGGCTCAAGGGTTTCCTTGTCTCCTTGGAGACGTTCAGTACATGCGTAGGTGTTAACAGTGGGAAGAGTGAAGACTTCATTAATGTAAAACAAGAAATAGTCCCCGTGCAAGATGCCTACACAGAGGGAGGGAGTTAGGCATCCGCACTTCCTTTTGCATATGTTCACTGAGATATTTAACAAAGGCAGATTACACTGCAGCCTTGAATTAATTGAGGGGCATCTTTAGTACTATTACAGCGCAATCCTAACCAACCTTCCTGCACAGGTGCAGTCTCAATGCAGCCCCAAAGTAAGGAACAAATGTTCCCTCACCTTGAAGAGGCCTCTTTGACGGCCCCTGTACTGCAAAATGCAGTGTGCGCCCTGTTGGCACGGCTATCCCAGCGCTGGAAAGTTGGTTAGGATTATGCTGTAAATCAGGAAGAATAATCCTTCAGTGAGCAGGAAATGTTTGGTGAGTGGGCTGAGCTATATGGTAAGCAAAACAAACCACAGATTTCATGTGGAATCGATGGTGCTTAGCAAAGGCCCAGAATACTACGCTTCTACTGTTGCTCTGATACAGTTTCTGGAGATACACCTTAAAACAGCCCAATCCTATCCTCGCAATCCACGTTCTTCAAAAGTCAAGTGCTGCATGAAACAGCACTATTAGAGATATTGTCAATCTAATAAGCAGGAAATGGGCACTGATCCACCCATAATGCACTGTTCCCAATGATTAGAATGGCTGTCAAACACATTGAGACAAAGAACACTGTAATGAACTAGCACTAAAGCAGCATTATGGATGGTATGACTGTAATATTTGACCGATTACTACATTTACCCTATGGCATGGCCACTATTTATTTTTTTAATAAATTTCTATCCCGCACTATTCCATTGGCTCAGAGCAGCTTACAGTGTTTTTTCTACATGTTAATAGTTCTATCTTAAAGGGGCTTAGGCCAATATGCTATCGTGCAATTAGATTGTGGGGGCTTTTGATAAAGCAAGTTTGAGAAAGCCTTTTCAGAACCTGTGATTTCTGAACAACAACAATTCTTCCTCCATATCATCCAGTAAGAGGAGGGGGAACTGTTTGATAAAACAAATGCCCAAAGTCATATTTGGGACATGTCACACAGTTCTTTGGCTCCTGGCCATCATATTGTTTATGCTATATTAAATATAGCCATATGCAAAGTCTGTTGATAGATATAAAATCTCAAGTAATATTTATATTCGTTAAATAAAGTAAGCATTAACCCCTAACATATTGAGCTTAATTCTTACTGAATAAAATATCATCTCAAATAAAAATGAGCTGCCAAGTGTTTTATTTTCTCTTTTTCTAGGTGTAGCTGCTATAGGAGGTCATGGACAGCTTTCACATGGTATAATTTTCTATCCATCCTGGCACAAAGGTTACACAATTGCCAGAGCTATTAAAAAAAAACAACAGCTAACTTTGCAAGAAATGGCTGGTTTCTATTGGTGCTGTGACATGAGCATTCTGTGCTCAAGAATCTTTAAGGTTGTCTCTTTTAATTTAAGGTTGTCTCTTTTGACCTCATAGGGCCTTGCCAGAAGACTCGCAGCGCAATCCTAACCAACTTTTCAGCATCGCTGCAGCCCCAAGGTAAGGGAACAAATGTTCCCTCACCTTGAAGAGGCTTCCACGACTGCCCCTGCACCGCAAAACGCAGTGTGCACCCAGTTGGCACGGCTGCATCAGAGCCGGAAAGTTGGTTAGGATAGCGCTGTCAATCTCTGCACCTCCAGAAGCATACTGAATCCTGTAGCCAACTGGCTAGCGAGGGGCAGAATGACTGCTTGCCTCTCAGAGGCTACAGGGGGAGGTGGGCAACACCAGCTAAGGAAAAATAAGTTACATGGTATAACATGCAACTCCGAGGTGGGAAAGAGCTGCAAGGCAGAACTGGCACTAAAGTCAAGAGAAAAAAAAAAGCTAGACCAAGAGATGTTAAGGGTGTGAACGTTTCTAAAAATTTGGGGTGCTAGGCCTTAGCTGGAAGTCTAGGCCTCTAATTGATGGGAGGAAAGGCGGGATATAAATGTTATAAATAAATAGTACTCTGGCAAGGGAAGTGTACTTTGTCCATGCCCAAAGGAACTCTTCACATGTTCTCAGACTTATGACGCAATCGTGTGTAAACATCTGTGCACTCCGCAGACGGAGGATGTTGTAAACGTGCCGTAAAGCGCGTTTACGGCACCTGGAGAGTAAGGCCTGCAGGTGCGCATGCCGACAGGCCTCTCTCCGCTGCAGACTGGACCTGCTCCCGCTGGAGGAAGGTAAGATTTTCTCTGGTGGGAGCAGGGGGAGGGCGGTCCGGGCGGCGAAGGCAGGTGGATGTTGGTCGAGCTGGCCAGGGAGGGGGCAGGGATGTCAGCCACGATATCCCCATCCCCATGCTTGGATTTCTGCCGGTGGACATCCAAGGAGGCCCACAGGGGCTTTCCAGCTCTACACCGAGGGAAGGGGCATTCATTCCCTTCTCCCGAGGAGATCCCAGGCCGCACCGGGAAGGCCCAGGAAGAGCATATGATCCTGTGGATTGCGCTGTAAGGAACACTAGATCAAATTAAACCATGCAGTAAAAAAGACAGGCAAAAGGACAGTACTGGTAATTTAGAGGCCTAGAAAAAGAGAATGTAAATATAGACAATACTAGGAGGAGAGTGTTACTAGTAATAACAATTGGTACAAGGACATTCTTATGTTACGTCAAGCCATATAATCTGTTCTGTAGTTCATAGTAGCTTTCTCTTCTCTAATTTAATCTTAGATTCTCCCTTCACTCCTAACCTGAGATCAAACCTGCTTGCCCTGTAATCAACAGTCATCACTCCTCTGGAGCTGGAGAAGAAAAGAGAGGGGCACTGAAAAGAAAGCAAGATGGCTGGCATAGTAGGAGTAGTGCTTGCCTTTCTTTATTCCTCACCTCCTCTAAGCCATTTCAAGACTATTTGGAGTGCCTTTGTGAAATTAGCTTGCTGATCTCCATTCAACCTCAATGGACACCAGCCCCTATAACACTGGCAATTGTAGTCTAATCCAGTCTGACAAACGCTGCTCAAATGAGAGGCCTAGAGCTCCACAACTCCTATATTTCTGTTAGCATTTAGACACAGCAGTCAGTCCAGTGCGAGGGAGAGAATTTTAGTTCAGACTATAAAATGTACACTGACCAGCTACCATGCTGCAATACTTTCAAGGTGAATACAAAAAAGAAAATAATAATCATCATCATTTGAGGGAAGATACTGTAACTTCTAAGAACCTCCAAGACCACCACAAGCAGGATGGCTTTTTATTTATTTCCTAGGATGGCACGTCAATAAAGCATCCTGCACAAAAGATTGGCAGCCTTATTGCAACATTAATTTTTGTTTTAAAAAAGCAAATGAGTCAGCACTCTATCAACGTCTCTAATGTTGAAAGTCCTCTTTCAATATACAGAACCCTCAGCATTGCAACCTTCCTTCAAGTGTTTTTCTTCACTTACTGACTCTCATCAACATCATTCCTTCAACCGCAGAGCTTTATAGTAGAATATGGAGGTGTATAGGAAACAGTTTAGCAACTGCAAAAAGTAGTGGAAGACAAAAAAAGCTTCTCAAATGAAAAAAGATGGGTTCATGAGACAACTACTAAGGGAGTTCACGATAAAGGTTTATAAAATTATATCAGGTGTGATGAAAGTGGACGAAGAGAAATTGAGTCTCCCTCTCTCATACCACTAGAACTCAGGGTCATCCAATGAAATTGGCGGGCCAGATATTCAGATCAGACCGAAGAAAGTGCTTCTTCACACAATCCCTAATTAATTTATGGAATGCACTGTCACAAGATGTGATGATGTGTGCTATCTTTAAAAGGAGATTAGACATATTTATGGAGGACAAAGGTCTATTGGAGGGAAAGACGGGATATAAATCACGTAAATAAATAAACAAACCTTCATGCCCAGAGGCAGTATTCCACTCAATACCAGTTGCTGGAAAGCAAGAGTAAAACTTATTGCCTTCATGTCTGTTTATGGGCTTCCCAAAGGTACAGTATCTACTTGGCCACTGTGGGAACCATGATGCTGAATTAGGCCTAATCAGGCCAAAGGTCTAATCCAGACCTTTGTCCTGATGCAGCATGGCTCTTCCCGTGCTCCTTGTATGCCACTGATAAAATATAACACCCACACAAAGTAACTGGGAGAAAGCTGTGTAGCACATTGAGTCAAAAGAGTCAGGACATGCTCAAAAGAGACAGTGATTCTCCCTGCCATGCTAGCAGAAGCTTCTCTAAAATCAAGTTTGAATGTTTGAATTGCTCCCAATATTTCAAGGTTTTTCAGGACGTCTGCAATGTATGGATTTATTGCAATGTATAGTATTTATAAATTCTATATATAAATAAATAAAATAAATAAAATATGGGCCCACCAACACCAAGGTGGCATCGCTTGATGCCATCTGTCTGTCGGAAAGACACTATAGCTGAGCAGCTGTCAGGAATCCAGGAGGAGAGTCGGGGCATGTGTAGGGGCGGCAAGAGAGAGGGAGATAGGGAGACAAGGTACAGCAGGTGGAAAGTGTTCTGAGGAAAGAACTCAAGCAGGCAAGAAGGGGAGGAAGTGGGAAGCTCCCCACACTTTTTGTTCCTTCTGATTAGAAACCAAACCAAACTCCAAGTGAACTGACCAACCCTGGGTCCTGTTGAACTTGTTCAAGTTCAAGTAGTGTTGCACTGGGACTATTTCCCATAGTATGAAGCCTGTATACTCTGTAAAGTTTCTCTTGAATACAGTCCCCCTTGAGCAGCACTTCTTTTGTCCTCATTGACACATTATTTTAATGAAGGGAACATGAATGAGTGTGCCATGTCATACTCCACACTATACTATGTGGATCTGCCCTCTTGGGATGAGCCCGAGGAGATAGGGCTGCACTCTAGCTCTAGCTGCACTCATGGCATGGATGTGGAACCTTTCTTTCATTTGAGAATCAAGGAGACAACACTTCAGGAGTGAAATAGTGACACCTTATTTTCTACAGTCTGTGACCTCAAGCAAAACGGGGGATGACGACGGCGACTGGTTCTCAGACTAGTTATTTTACCTCTCAAAGGCTATGTGAGTCTTTTTGTCATAGACTAGTAATCACAGTCAGAGTCATCCCTTATGGGCAATGTGGGACCCAGGACAAATCAGTCTGTATACATCCCTGTGAACTCCGGAGAGCCAACACAGCCCACTAAAGGTCATGCAGACCTGGAGTGATTGGCTGTTTCCTTCTCGAGGCTCGGCAATGACATCAACACTGAGCTTCAAAAGATACTGTCAGTGATGTCTAGGGGATGGGGCTTGGCACCGGGAATCAGCCATTTAAAGGGGCTACCCACAAAGAGCCAAGGGTGAGTGGGAGGAACAAGGGCAGAAGGAGGGGAGTGGAAAGAAAGAGCAGGAAGAAGAGCAGAAGGAAGAATTGGAGAAAGGACCAAGGAAAAGGAGAAGCAAGGGGAAGGAAAAGAGAGCTGGTCAGATAAAGGGAAAACCAAGAAGGGAAGGAAGAGAGGCCAGAAGGGGAAGGAAAAGAGAGAACCCAGTCAGATCATCCCTGAAGGAGAAGAGGAATTCCTGAATGAACAAGCTAGCCCCTGGAAGGGGAATCCAATGTCGCTGTGGACCTGCCTTCATTCAAGGGTTTCTTTGGGACTAGTAGAACCCCACTGCAAAGGATCAAGGGCTAGAAGTGAGGAGGCAAGTTACCTAGACCCTATGATATTTGCAGCAAGGGACCTAGAAATGCCAAGTGTCAACGTGACAAAGATCTGCCCTCATACCCACATGAAGTAACTATGGGGCCAAGGCAAAGGTGTAGACTTAATGGTGATGCAATCCTCCTCCCATTAGTCATTTCTGTTCCGTTTTCCCTTCAACAAACCCCTGAGCAGCTAAACCCCTGGGCCTTTGTCTCTTAGAGTACTCTGCCACCCCCCAATGTCCTACCCAGTATCATTTGATGTGGACCTTCCCCCCGGGATAAGGCTGACACCCACAGTACCCCTTCACATTTTTTATCAGAACAGGATGAAACTGGACCTGCACCCATATTGCCCACCCTCCTAGCACACAAACATCCCAATCCCTCCCTTACTGCCACCACCTCTGCTCTGCTTCCTTCCTCCTCCACTGTTCTGGCTGCTTTTTCAAAACAGGAAGGTGCAGATGAATCCAACCTGCTTTAAAGAAGTACCAAACAACCTGCTTTAAAGAAGTAGCCAGGACGTAAGGAAGGAAAGAGGAGACAGCGGCAGTAAGGGTGTGTGTGTGTGTGTTTCTGTTCCAGTTGCTCTAGAAGAGCGAATTGGACAAGATTGCAGTGACCCCCTATAATATCTCCAGCACATGGCCTGGTATGTTACCCCAATTCACCCTACCCAAGAGTTGGCTCTGACCACAGCCCATCTCATGCTCTGTCTTGGAGATCCCCTGAGATTAGGAGAAAAGGTGCAAATTTACTACACGCCATAATGTTTCTATTCAGAAAATTGGAATATTTTCATACTTTAATGGTGAAATATCCAGCATGCTAGACATAAATTTAAAATTTACTCATCCACTTGTCACACTCTTTTCAAAAAGGATGAAACAGAACTGGAAAGGGAACACAAAAGACTATAAAACAGCAACCACAGAAGGGAGGAAAGGCTAGGAAAACAGTACAGATTCCACTACTATTTAACATTTTGTAAAGCAAAGTACAGAATTTCAGAGACAAGAGAAAGTTAAGATAGGATCTGAACGATAAAAAGGAGTGGGTGGACCGGAAAATGGAAATGTTTGTTCATATTTTCACATAATATTAGAATTAAAGGGCACTTGATGCAATTCATATGCAGCAGATTTATAGTTAAAAAAACCACCCCAAAACCTTTGTTTACAGAAGACCTGTGAAACTCTCTGTTACTACAAGTAACAGCATCCAGTGCTATATGTGTGCTTACAAAAACGGGCAACAGAAATATCAGCAGTTTTTAATGGAAGATACTTTTATATAGGATACTCATAGCGCAATCCGACTTAACTTTTGTGCTGGTGTAACCAGCAGCGCAGCGAGAACGGGAGGCCCCAGAACGGAAAAGGGATTCAAATCCCCTTTGAATTCCTCTTTTGGAGGGGATTTAAATTCTGTTCTGGGGCCTCCCGTTCTCACTGCGCCGCTGGTTACACCGGCACAAAAGTTAAGTCGGATTGCGCTGTCATGCTAATACTTAAGGCCAGTCTACATTTCTTTTCTCCTTGATAACTTCCATAAATGAGATGCTATGGCACAACCTCAACGTGCAAATGGAAAAAGCTTGCAGCCCTTTCTTACTGCAGGCATCTTTTTCCAGCCGTACATGGAAAGCATCACGTGGAGGAAAAAAAGTTGCTAAAAAAACCAGCCTTTACTGTCTTTTGAACTTTGAATTAATAGTGATCAATGGGAAGGAAAGCAGCTTACACTATTAAATCCTCCTCAACCCCCTATGTCTAGCCCCTGCTCCAAATGGGCCACAGGACTGGACAGAACACTTGTATAGTCTTAGGTTCTTAAGTTGCGCAACCAAGTCCCTTTTCAGATGCACTTCCAGCACAGACTACCCTGCAAGATATTTAAAAGACAGAACCTTCTCTCCACCTTTTTACTCGATAGTCGTTTTGTGAACACAAGTCTGGGTTCCCCTAGGACACAATGACCTTTACCCTATATAGCAGAACTGAAGTACAGCAGCCAGTCACTTAATATTATAGACAAGGTGATCTAATACATGCATTGAAACTGACGGGCAATTCTGAGAGACAATGAGAGAGACTGAAAGCAAGTCCATCTATTAAATGTATACCTGCCCACCCAACGTGAAACTCTTTTCATGCACATGTCACTTCTTCGTAATTCATAGAATCAATGAAAAAAAGCAACTTTTTTTTCCCCAATGGGCCAGGCCAGATTTCTAAAACATAACTTTGCTTTTCTTCCTGATAGTAATTTAGTTCATAGGGTTATTCCTCACAGAAAAAAAAAATGACCTGACATTCTCTCGAGCGATCATTAAGGAACTGCACACTGTACACAATAAGATTCACAGAAACTGTGTTAAAAGAGAAGGATTTCTATAATAGATTTAACATGGTTGCAAACTCCACACGCTCACTGCAAACACTTAGCAGCCGATAGGGGTGATAGCATAACTGCGCTGTCAATATTTTGCTCCAAAGTCAGCCTCCATCCTTCCACAAGATTGCAAGTATTTCTCATTTAGGCAAGCACCTAGATGATGTGTTAAAAGGAAAAGAAAACGACTTTTTTTTTTCATGGGGGTGGAGAAGCAAGTATGATTGTAATAAATCCAGTCTAAGCCCAAATGGTTGGCAATGTTATCTATGGAAAAAATTCCACTGGAAAAGTATACAAAACAGCAGATTAATCTTCGGCTGAGAGCCATATGAGTTTTCAGAAGGTGGAAGCCACCGAACCACACACAAAAAGTGTTGACTCACTTAAGCTTTTCTTTTTTTTTTTCAATTTAAAATGACACATAATTTCCCCTTATTAAATATAAAAACAATGCTTTATTATTTTCCGCATAACTGTTATTAAGCCAGAAAGAAAACAAAGTTTAGTCACATGTTGATTTGCTTGAGCTACTCCCTTTCCCTTCTGATAAATAATCAAGCCTGTCATCCAGAAAAAACAAAATCAGTGAGCTGGGAAATCTGATGGTCTTCAAATAGACTGAGATACCAAGAAAGGCAGCAGCAGACCACTGTTCCCACAGTGAGCTTTGTTGCCCTACACCTACACTAACATCTGAGTAAATAACTTTAGTCACTCTTTCCATCTTCCCCATGCAATTATTCTTAAACAAATTGACCTCAAGGCAGTTGCAAACATCCTTTTCTTTCTCCTATTGTAAACTTTTGAATATTACCCCCCCCAAAAAAAATTCACAAGTATGGGAACATACATCCACACACATCCTTAAATGTTGGTGGCAGTTTATCAGGATAACATCCCCCCTCCCCCCGGATCTTTTCTATAGAGCTCCTCTCTTTAAAGTTTTAACATAACAGACCTCACAGAGGGTTTTGGTTTTTTTTTTAAAGTTTCCCTAAGGATGCTTTTTTCAGACTGCATTTTCCATTTCCTCTTATGCTTTGTGGCTATGACACAACTGCTTCAAGTGATTGGATAAAAAGTTATCTATTGATGTTGGTGGACTTTCCGGAAAGATACAAGAAGATGCCAACAGAACACTGCACCGTTTATTAAGCCACATGAACAAAAAGAGAAGAAATGGTACACATGTTATAACATGAGCTACAGATATTAATCAGTACCAGCTATGGACAGTGCCAAGTTTCACAGATATTACAGAGTCTGCAAATCTGGAGAGGCGTCCCTAACATGAAAGTTAACAATCCTTCTGCCTGCCATTCCTTCCCCCCCAGCTCAACTTTCTATAGTACCAGAAGTCTAGACGACAATCACATGAATAACGGCCATGCTTGTCTTAGCAGCCTGATTTTTTTATTAGCATTTAATTTGTACAAGCATTAGCAAGACTAATTCACAAACAGAAAGACAATCATAATGCAAACACCTTTTTGTGGAAGGGACAGACATTTCTAAAGACAGCAGACCCTCACTGACACCCCCCCTTTTGCTGCAGCTGAAACAATGCTGAAACAATGATAGGGCAACACACACACACACACACACTACGATGTGAGTTTACACAGGTTCTAACCAAAAATCATCTCATGCAAGTGACAACACAGGAATACAGGACCTCTCAAAATATATATTTGAAAGCAACTGAATACCCCAAAAGGAGAAAAAAGTTAGCAGAAGCCAGCTTTCATTTCATTTTGTTTCCTTGCCCAATGAGGCAGTAAACAACATGAATCATCTTCTTTTGCTCTAAAGCCTCAGCAATTAAATTTTCCTACAGCAAAAGAATGCCTCGGCAAACAAGATAGCAAGTTAAAAGTTCGCCGTATCTGCCTGTTGTGCCCTCTTTCCCCTGATCGTTTAAACCGAGAATATGGAGAGTTTAACAGAGCAAGCTCTTACGGTCTGTCTCTAGTTTGCTGTCTTCTTGCTGGAGATGTGTTCTGGCTGTTTCTCTGAAGCAGGGGGTTGAAGAATGGTAAAAAGATGTTTGAATAAACAGGAAGTGCTGTGCAGCTGAAGCGCACACTGAAAGGAAAACACACTGGAGCACTGCCCTTTGTAGGCAACAACAGGAGGCTTGCCTCCACAGTAGCAACGTCTGCTTTTATGAAATGACAAAGAAACCACAAGAATTTAAGCAATTTTTCCCCCATCTGCAAAGCTGAAAGATCAGCTGGAGCTTGCAGGTAATTTCAAAGTTGTGTTTAACACTCCAAAAAAAATTATATTAATTCTACCCTATTAAAGCAGCTGGCCCACAAGCAAAAATCATATATAACAGTGGCAAATGCATCTAAGCTATGCAGCTAGGCAAATTCTTTATTTGTACATAGTTTTGGAAAGCTTGTTTTTCACACTCTTCATGGTACCAACGCGCTTATGTCAATAAATGTCTGCTAAGGTTGGCCAGACTTCACAGCAATTATTCAGATTCCTTCATAACATTTTTTTCCTCTTTAAAATAAATTAGACTTTGAATCTAAGATCTCAGGACTGTGCATTCAATACATTCCAGCAGATGCATTCTCTTTCTTACATTTTCCTTTCAATCACTAAAACAAAGTACCTATTTAAGTCCAGATGACTAAGTAAACTGTCTCCTCTTCACCTCCCCTTTCCTCTTCCCCCAGTCTCAATTATCAAAGTCCTGTCTTTTGACATATACGAGAAACGACAGAGATATCGTCAAGGAAAGTAAACTGGGTTTGGCACTCGAAGGCAGCTTGTAAAGAGATGAACAGTCAAACAGCCATATTCAATAACAGCAGTCTGTTCTTTTTTTCCTTTTTTTTAAGGAATAGAATCCCTTTAGAAAATGTATTGCTGTTGTGGCAATGTGCTACAACCACTGATATTTGTTATTTAGCATGTACTCTTCTTGGACTGTCTGTCATTCTGGGTGCTAATGCTCAGCTAAAATAACTCATTGGGAGCTGTCAGTGGGATGTTTACACAGGACCCAATCTTTTCTTCATACAAGGAATTTTTTTTTTACATTGGAATTCATCGTCTTTTGATCTCACATTCAAAGCAACAGCAGCTTGATAGACATGCAAGTCTGAAAGCAAATCCAGACGCTGAAGATAAACCGCCAGAGTATGACAGGCAGGAGCATCTAAAGCTTATAAAAATGAAGAGAGCAGCATGTCGTCTGAGTATTACAATAGCAGAAATCAAGAGACATATTAGGTGGAACTGATCAGCCACAAAAACCGTTCAAAAGGCAGATCAGAGAAAACAGAAAGACTAGGCTGCGAGGGGGGAGAATAGAAAAGATCTGCTTGAAAGAGGCATCCCCTTCTCTCTAAGTGCCACAGTCTTCTGCTCCTGGCATGTAAACTTGGAGGAAATTGAAGGTTTCTTGTAAAGAGCCTTTACTAACTCAGCAGTTCTCACCTTCAGCTCACCAGATAATCTTTAAATTAGACTTCTTATTATGTAGGCTAAACAAATAAAAATGTTTTTTAAAAAAAAAGAACAGGGCGTTTGGTGAGCCACTCTTCTGCTGCAGATGTTCTGGAATGGATATCTGTAGAAACTCAAGCTGTGATCCAAAACACAGTTAAGCATGGTTAAGTGCCCACTGATTCCAATGAGACTTAAAGCACACTTACCTATTTCTGGACTGCATCCTTATATGGTAACTAACAGTACTGAGGTAATGCTAGTACAGTACTCATTAATTGTGAAATCGCTTGGAAATGCCACCCATTTATGCTTCCAGGCCCTTAAGAGCTCCACTTCTTCAAAATTGGTTGGCAATCTGATTAGCTGCTGGGTTTTCTCTCCATTGCTAAGATGGCCCTAGTTTGTTAGCGGATATTACTTAAATTGGACTATCCCCGAGACAGTTAAATACCAGAGGAGAAAACGCTTATGTGGAAATGATCACTAAAACTTTCTTGAGGAAAATCCATACATTTTTAATTCCTCCCCCCTCTCTATAAGCCTCTTACTTTAATTGAAGTTGGTGAATATAATGAAAAAGTAATTCTCAAACAATTTTGTACTTAGAGATGTTTGTTAACAAACACTGAATGAGCAGGCAGTGTTAGGTTAAAGGGCAGCAGAATTCCACATTATAATTTAGCCTGTGGTTATTTCTGATTAAGAACACCCTCCGGGATAGCAAGGCAAGATCTTCTTTCGCAGCTTTTAAAATTAGCCTTTTCCGCATAATAAACCATCAGAAAAACTGTGAATTTAAAGCTGCATTAAAACAATTTAAAGTTTTGTAACCAGTTATGTTGTGCTTTCTGGGGAGAAAAACCAAACAACAGCCCCCCTTCTTGTATAGTCCCCGAACTGGAAATATTAAAGACCGGGGAAAAAAAGCATCCTGAATTCTAAAGGTGTTATAAGAAAGTCACCTTCTGTCATGCTTATGTAGCTATCTAATGAGCTAAAGGCTGATTATTTATCTTTAAACTGTACTAGTTTAATCTTTTAAGGTCACTACTAATCTGCTTCAACCTTTTTAAAAAATAACAGCTTTCAAGACTTACCGCTAGAACTCACTAAACCTGGGGCTGAATGTCATTGGAACTGATGCCTTCACCTGAAGGAGCTAGCTGTGCAAGGTAAACACGGAGCATAAATCCGCCTGTAAATGAGAAGCAAACTGAAGTCTGCCTGCTGTGAATGGAGTTAGTAAGTAAGACCAATATAAAATCATTCAAAAAAATAATTATCATTTCAAAGCCAGGTTGCTATCCTTATTTTCCTCTAATACCCGATATTGAGGTGAGGTTTGGGGCAGGAGGGAGGGGGTTGGTAAAAATAATTTTGTCCAACCATTCAATTGCATTATTAAGTAGCAAACCTCAAAACGAGTAGTGACCAGTCTATATTCCCAGGGCACTTTGTTTTTTTTTTCTTTCATTTTTACCCTCAGACTTGTTGTGGACTTGAATGTCACCATGGACCTTGAATGTGAAATAGCTTCAAGCTAATAGCTCTAATTGCTTGAAGATGTGCAGGCAGGTGAAACCAGATCCCCCCCCCTCCCCGGCCACTGTAGAGACCAGGAACAACACAAGGATGTTTACATAGTGGGTTTGAGTTTAATAGACAGTAGAGCTGGGTTTCAGACAGCTAGCAAAAACACAGCTAATAGCTGACCTCTTAATGTAGCCCTCCCTTTAAAAACACAAAATACAATTTCCATTCGGTTAAAAAGGCAACATCCTAAATGCCAAGGTTATCTGCCTGATTCTTTGGAAGTATCGGGATGCACCTGATTTGGAAACCCTACCTCTACCAAAACCAGAAGTCAGCTTATGTGTCGAGGTGCATGAGAATGAAACAGTGTCACCACTTGAATTTTGAATGGAATGTTTTTCAGTACTGGCCTTTCCAGCTGGTCTAGAACAGTGTTTCTCAAACTGTGGGTTGGGACCCACTTGGTGGGTTGCGACCTGATTTCTGGTGGGTCCCAGGTGATGGAAAGATCAGATAAGTAATTGCCACAATCCCCGAGGTTATTCAAAAATCAGATAGCTACTAATTACCCTACGAACAGCTGAGCTCCTGCAGTTTGCAAGCTTGTGTAAATTGTGTAAATATAAGGAGATAAGTGTTTGAGCGTCTCATAAAGCTAGGTGGGTCCCAATAGAGTGTCATTTTAACAAGTGGGTCCCGGTGCTAAAATGTTTGAGAACCACTGGCCTAGAAGATATGGCAGGCATTGCCCCTGGGAGACAGCGGTTAAAAAACACACACACAAAACACCAACTTTGAGTGTTGGGGCCCTCACCTGTGGAGAATATAGCCTTCTCAGCTTCATTGCTGTAGTTGAACTTCCACTCTGTGTATAAATCACATCCCCACCTTCTAGATACTTTTAACTACGTATTTGGGTTTTGCATGGCGTTGATTACAGTGGGTGGAACCCACAGACATGCTCACGGAAGGAGCTTTAGTCAAGCTGCTTTGATTGCCCTTACCAGGAGAAAGGTGGGATATAAATTACTTTACATAAATAAATAAAATAAATAAATGTAGTCCTGGTGATGCTCCACAATGTTGCTCAGATGAATAGAGTGTTTTGGCTTGTGCAAGAGGTTGAAAAACAGTAGTGCAGTGAGCGTGTGCAAGAGGCAGTGCAATGAGTGTGCAAGAAGCAGTGCAACATGTTGTGTGATATCTTTCACTAGAAAAACTCTGGAACAGAGGTAACTGTCTCCACATAATAACCTTGTGCAACACTCTTCCATTAATGTAAAAAGATTTCTGTACCAGAAGACACCTCTGGATGCCATTCAGTACACTGGATAATGATTCAGTTGATAAAACCAGGTTTTCCAAAATGCAGTACCTGAGAACCTGGAATATAGAAGTGGATGTCACTGGAAGGCTGTTTGTTTGTTAACGTAAGAACATAAGAAGAGCCCTGCTGGATCAGGCCAAGGCCCATCTAGTCCAGTTTCCTGTATCTCACAGTGGACCCACCAGATGCCTCAGGGAGCACACAGACAACAAGATACCTGTATCCTGTTGTCACTCCCTTGCACCCGGCACAAAGAAAACCTATTCCTACAACCAGGAGGTTGCTTAAGTTATGGCTTGTAAGCTGTGATGGACTTTTCCTCCATGAATCTGTCCAAACCCCTTTTAAAGGCATCTAGGCCAGGTGCCATCACCACATCCTGTGGCAAGGAGTTCCACAGATGAATTACACGCTGGGTAAAGAAATATTTTCTTGTATCCGTTCTCCCTCCACTCAATTTTAGTGCATGTCCCCTGGTTCTGGTGTTGTGCGAGAGGGAGAAGAACTTCCCTCTATCCACTCTCTCCATCCCATGTATAATTTTATACGTCTCAATCATGTCCCCCCCTCAGGCGCCTTTTTTTCTAGACTGAAAAGTCCCAAATGCTGTAGCCTTTCTTCATAAGGGAGGTGCTCTAGACCACAAATCATTCTGAAAGAGGAGATTTTTGAGAGAAAGCTGCTACTGTTTGGCCTGCAATAATCTGAAGTGAAATAGATAGGACAAAATGTCTAAAATGAGAAATTCCTTCTTGTCTGAATACACAGAAAGCACTAAACTACGATGGGGGAGGGGCTTTATGAACTTCAGAAGTATGGAGCTGAAACCTGGAAGAAGAGTAAACAAAGTCATGTGGTAAATCTTGGAAGTGCCCTATGTGACAAAGACAAATGCTGCAGCTTTTACTTTGGAAAGATGCTGTGTATCAAATCTTGGTCTGCTATTGAGAATGCAGTGGGCGGTGGGGAAGCACATTAGGAGTGGAAGAAGTGGTTCCGAACTCTTTCCCTCATCTACACTCCCACTTTCCAAAACCAGCTGGGAGAAAAATAGTTAAAAAACTAAAAGATTTCAGGTAAGAAAACTATGGGCAGGAGAATGGTTCAGTATTCCCTTCTCCCCAACACCAGCTGCAACGTACTTTGAATTGCTCCACCCTTTTCCAGTGTAGAGATTTGGTGGCAGACTTGATCCTGACACATAGGCCTGACACTGCCATTTTGAATTTGGCCATACAGAGAGCAGAACCTGAGACACAGAAAAACAAAATTGCTTTCCAAGAAGCACAGCACAATCCTGCAGGGGGCGCTGGTGACGGAAAGAGCGTTCTGTCGCTGGGAGACGTTGCGAATGTGCCGTAAAGCACATTCGCGATGCCTCGGGAGTAAGGGAGGCTGGCGCAAGGCCGGTCTCCCTCACTCTGGTGCTGCACCAGGATGCAGACGGTGGCAGAAGGTAAGTGTTCCGTCGCTGGCCGTGTGGGCGGTCTGGCCAGGCGAGGGAGGGGGGCCATTGGCCTAGCCGGCCCGGGAGGGGGTGGGGGATGGCCTCGGCCATATCCCCATCCCCGCCAGGCTGGCTAGGCCGTTACACGGCCTCCTCCGACTTAGCTGGCAGAAATTCGAGGAGGCTGATAGGGCCTGCCCCAGTTTACACTAGGGGAAGGGGACGAGCATCTCCTTCCCCGAGTAGATCTCCAGCCTGGCGGCAGCCCTGAACAACAGAGTATTGCGCTGCCCTTCAGGCACTAAAATGTATTTGAAGATGATTCTCTCAATAGGATTATAATTCTATACGCACTTATTTAGGAGAAAGGCTGCAGTCCTATAACACATTCCTAGGAGTATGAACCATTGAACTCAATGGGACTTGCTTCTGAATAGACACACATATGATTGTACTGCTAGACTGTACTGTACTGATTGTACTGCTACATATGATTTTTCTGTATTTCTAATTTTTCTGTATTTCTGGCCGAGTTGAAATACTGTTACATAAAACTGTTCCATAATAAAAAGTTAATCAGAGACAAAAATCAGTGAGTTCATAGGAAAGGTGGGTACCTCTCAAACTCAACCCCAAACCGGACAAATAGAAGTCTCTCCTTGTCGGGCTGATTCACAGGATTTTGCATTTGGGAGTCTTGGGGCATAGACTACAGACAACATAGCAGGAAGAGATAAACATAAGGATCTTACCAGTCATTTGACTGTCATCAAAATGACAGTGTCAGGCCTATGTGTCAGAATTCATGTGTATTAGCCACTTTGTATATTATTCGTTTTTTTTCAGCAAATGCAAATAGAAAAGGGACACATATACAAAACATATTTTGTGCAAATGGAACAATTTGCCAAAAGTGGTGGTGTTTTGTTTTACTTTTCTTAATAAAAAATGTTGTAAATGTATTATGGTACTTAATTCTGAAGAACAACAGTAACTTAGAAAACAAGCTATGACTGGTAAACATTTTGCCTCTTTCTGTCTAGTCTAGTCAACAGTATCACATGCATACAGAGAAAGAGAGAGGGAGGGAGACAGGGAGGGTGGGAGTTCTTCAAAGGAGATTGCCAGCAATGGAAGATTTTTTTTTTCCCCTCTTTGGCAACTGAAAGAGTTCGGCATTGAAAAAACAGTGTCAATTTAAAGATTTAGTATAAACTAGCTCAAGCCTGTGGGAGGAACACTAAGTGGAGAAAGTAAACATGCTCCTCCCAAGGAGTTCCTTTCTGAGCTATACACACAGTCCGTGCCTGGTACCACAGGCTGCCCTGCACATGGAGGAGGTCAGCTAAGCTATGCTAAACTGACAGGTTCCGTTTACAGCAGGGCCAGCACTTTGTTTGGATATACTGGCCTTGGTCACCGCCAGCTTAACAACAGATGGCTAGAAAACTTCCATTATGTTGCACAGGGCTGAACTGCAAACAATCACAGAAAAACTGTGAAAAGTTTAACTCCCTCCCAGCCAACTAGAAAGGAGCTTGGCAAGCAAATGTGGAAAGGCAAGGAGACACTCCGTGTGAGGGGCTGTCATATTAAACCTGGCAAAATAGGCAGTGTGTGCTTTTCAATTAATTAAAGTGAGATGTCATGATTAATCACATTTGTACATGATCTGCTGGATGCTCCCCAACAGGAGCTGTATGACAGTGAGCTTCCCTAAGGATTCGCCCAGGCAGCACTTCCTATACTCCTTGTTCAGTACAGTAGCATGCAAAAAGGAGTTCAGGAAGCATCCTGGGGAAAGGCAAGTGCCTTTTGGTCTGGCATATCCCTTGAATGAGTGCAACAAGCCAGCCGTGCAAGCTGCACAACCCACAGCTCACATAAGCTGGCAGAGATCAGCACAGACTGCAAAGACTCAGAGCTGAATGAAGCAGGGCTCACAGTTCCTAAAATAAGAGCTGCCAGGATAAGACCTGATATAAAGCAAGGGGAACTGGTTTTTTTCTATCTTAAGACTAATTAGCACAGGCAGGGCAATATGCAAAACTATCTCTGCTAGTCCACTGTGTCATCAAATCAAGACCACAAATGATGACACACATAGCCCATACATCCTCCACCTCTAGGCCCAACCACAATATACACAAAAAAAGCATTCCCCCCCCCCCCATAGGAGAGGAATTCGGAGGAGTTCTCATACTTATCAATTTATATTCCACTTCTTTTTTTTTTTTTGGCCAGGGAGCTCAAGCTGTTACATATGGAAGTTACCCCATTTAATTCCTACAGATGGAAACTAGGTTAAAAATGGCTCTTTGTGTAAGCTTCAGGGCTGGCTATGGATCCAGTCTAAGTTCAATGTTCTAACCACCACTACACAACACTCAGTCTTAGCTTGCTCCTCCTTAGCAATGAGCTGCATGAGAATCATGGGTGCCAAACTAGAACAAACGAGCGACAGATTTCTAAGTGTTCTATGTCTTTCTCCCTTCTCCCTCTGAAAACTGTTTCTCAGGAAAAGTACCTATTTGCCATTTGACAATGCAAATTCTTTTCAGGGTATCATTCTGCAAACCAAACTATGTTGACAGATTAGGATCGCAGAACAAACTGACAATTCTCTCTCTCTCTCTCTCTCTCTCTCTCTCTCTCTCTCTCTCTCTCACACACACACACACACACACACACACATACACACACACACACACACACACACACACACACAGAGTATACAATCAATACTTCTATAAGGAGCTCTTCAAAAGATGGTTGCTCACCCCTGCAAAATATCCCATCCTTTCTAGCATGCTGTCACAAAAGCAAGGGGAGGCTGCCAAATAAGCTAACACCCAGATTTAAATATGATTTAACCAAATCTGTATATAATTTAAATATTCATTACTGTGATTTGATTCATATGCACCCTAATATTGTCTAATGTTCCAAGGCGGGTTATAAATGTACCTTGTGAGGTTTAATTCAATTGGCAATCTTATATATGTCTCATCACAAGCAACACATTCTTCCATATTATTCAAGAAATGAACAAATTTGTTTTTCCACAAATGTATTTTAAAAGCGACTCTTTCCTGTTATTGAAAGAAAATTGTGTTTATTACTCCTTTAGCATAGTGTAAACTCATAAACGTCAACAGAGAGTACAAGGAAAACTGTCAACTAAATATTGTTTCCTTCATGAGCTGCTCTTCCAAGTCAATTACGCCTTTCAACTTCTGGGGCATTGTATGATAAACTGGCAGTAAAAATCATTCACATTAATATACCATGGTGCCTTGCCTGCAAAAGGTAATTAAAGAAGTAAATGACTCATAAGAATAGACATATTAGCTGCAAAATGAAAGGCAACTGAGCTGCCACATGAAAATATGTACCATTAAGATACTGCATTTTCATATTCCTGTAATCAGCTTCAGTAGACTAATGCTTATTTAATCCAGTTCTCTGCTAAGTCCATCAACAACTGTTTTTTGCTGTTTTCTCCTTGACTGAACATTATGTGCGCAGGTTTGGAATAAATACTGCAATGAGATTTTTGCATACTCAATTGAAGAACAGGTTTTTACTTTCTTTTTTTGAAAAAATAAATAAAATAAAACTATTTCTTTCTCTGCCTCTCGCACTCTTTACACACAAGGGAAGAAAGTATAACACAGAAGGTTACAGCAAACACATTTTGTAGCCAGACAAGATTCTTCCCCATCACAATCCAGTATTCACATTTTCTAATACATAAAACTATGAGCGCACAAGAATGCTCAGCCACGCTTCCTTTCTCCAATTTTTTTCTTCATTATCAAATGCTCGGTTTTTGTTAATAAGCCATTTCATTACAGCTAGAAAAATATGAACAATTTATTCTAATAATTCATTGTTCAAATTCACACCTGGGATGGTGTTGGAGAATAAAAAATACATAAAATGCAACAAAATTCTGGAAGTAGATGTAAAGAAGAGTGGGTGGGGGATCCTCCACCAACTTGCCAGGACAATCCCATTCATTCAAATGCGTCATAGACTGTCATAATGATTTGAGGATGGCACTGCATGTATAAAACAGTGCAGTAGTTCAGGCTCATAATAAGCCTTCTCTGTCACTTGACCTGTCTTCTCAAGTTTGCTGCCAATTTTTAATTGTGTTTCCATCTCTTCAGGCTCAAAGTAAAAATAAAAATAAGAAAATTAATCCATGCAGATATTAAAAGCACATTAACAGAGCACTCCAACTTGGCTGGCTTCAGTAAAGCTGCAGAGGATGGTATAGCACTTGGGACCTAGCATGAAAACAAGGGGCTGCCAAACACTGCTACGGACCTTACACGAAGGCTAAATGAAGCACTTTTCACAACTTCTTGCATTTCACTTTATTTTTTCTAGTCCTGATTCTACGGGCTGCAACACTCTTGTGTAGTGAGCAGGGGCAAGGCCGGGCTCAAGAGAGACAAAAGTGGCATGGGGAAGAAACATGGGAATTTTCCATTCTCAGCAGCCGTTTCTAATTTGGTGATGTTCTTAGATGGGCCTTTGGCCTGATCCAGTAGGGCTCTTCTTATGTTCAAACATGGTGACACTGCTGGCAGCAGGGCTTCTGGAAGGAATTTTATCAAGGAGTACAAAGTTTCTTTTGGGCCCCTTCTCTTCTCCATCAGGCATTCTGTTTTTTATCCAGGAAATTTCCTCTCCTCTCCTTTGGACCCCCTTTTTGACCCCCGGGCCCAGGTACGATGTACCCTCTGCACCCCACTCTCAGAGGCCATGACTGGCAGACACGTATGTATGTGTGTGGGTAAAAAAGAGTTTTCCTGCACTTATCTACTGTGCGGTATCTAGATATAAAAGTCAGTTTCCTGGGTTTCATTACATGCTAGCATCACCCTATAAAACAGAACTTGGGGAGGGCGCTATGCAAATAGAAACAGGCATAATTCTAAATAGCTCCCATGAAGTTCTGTAGCACAAAGTAAATGGCCTGCAAACTCACCTGTTGTGGACAAGGGCGGCTCAAGAGATTGGCCAGGTCAGGCACTGGCTAAGGACCAATGCCCATCAGAAAGCCAAACTGGCCACTGAACCCTCGTCACCAATGGCAGTGGTAGTACCCAATGAACTACCGGGGGCGAGCAAGAAGCACTGATGGAGGAGGGAAGTGTAGGGCTTTGCATCATGGGCAAGCATCCTGGCATCAGCACTGGTTATGAGAGGTACAAAAACTATCCTTCCCATGGAGCAGGGGTCCTCAGAATCAAGGAGTGGGTTTAACCTTCATCCCAATCAAGTCCTCAAGTATACATTGTTTCTTTACTCTGTGTAAGCAAACGGCTGCCATTCACTCTTCTGGGACTTGAGGACACCACTACAGTGGGAGTCAAACCAGTCAACTAAGAGGAACCTCACTGCAGGATAGGAGACCCCAGAATATATGTGGTCTCTCTGCCACAACCTCCATATACAAATATTGCTTTTGCACTTCATAAAGAAAAGACATGGCTTAGGAATGATCAAATTGCAACTCAGTAAGCTGAAAATGGTCCATCAGTCATGTATGGTCACTTGCCTAAGGCTTGAAAAACAGCGCCCAACACATGGTTGGTGGGCTGAGTTTCATTTGATGGGTCATAAGTTGCACCTGTCTGACCTAGATTCACAAAACTAGAATCTCATGCTGTGATAAATTATAGGAGGAACATGATAAGAGGCGGGAAGACACTTAAAGGGATCGGGTTAGATCAGATGAAACTACCTTAGCACAGCACTCTAATGGGGAAACCAATCTGTTCACATGAGTGAGGAGCTATACAAAAGCCCCCCTGCTTAAGCTCATTCAACTTAAGAACTTTCAAGATGCAAACATGCCTGGCCATATGTCCATAGATGACCTTAGTGCCATTCCCAAACTTTCCCCATCATATCCCAGCCAGCACCAGAAAGCTTTTCAAGGTAAGACCACAAAACAGAGTGCTGTACTGTAGGTGTACTGTAAATACATTTGTTTTCACATTTCACATGTTTGCTACCGATAATAGTGATGTTAGACCTAAGAACAAAACAACTTACAAATAGACCCCTGGACCTAACCTGTTCTTCAGTAGGAGATCTTCAGTATCTTGTTGTACAGAAATATCACACAAATTCTCCAAGTAGGTTGTAGTGTTCTATGCAATTCAGCAAAGTGATGAAGTGGGGCTAGCAGGAGGCAGGGACAGTTACTGGGCCTCCAGCATGGGTGGAGTATAATTAAAAAGCAAATACAATTTGGGAGCCTGTGAATAGGCAAATCTGAGCTTGTAAAGCTCAAATGATAAATGGCAAGTCCAAACTTTTGCAATGTTGTTTGTGTACTGCCTTTTCACACAAAAATGTAAAGATGCATTCTGTTTTTAAGTAAAGCATTGCTGTTTTCTTTTGCACTGATGGAACAGTAATAACTTCTTCACAGTTTCACTCCACAAAAGCTAGGATCAATACTACTCAAAATGTTTATCGCCTTCACCAAGAATAACTGACGAATACGATTTAAGCTTTTCAGACTTGGTCACATATTTCTCAAAACAAAAATAAAATAAAATACTACTACCTGCAACTTTCTTTGTGGCAGAATTTAGTGGATGTTTTCAAAGGGCAAAAAAAGGTAGTAATCCAATGCACACTTCCCTGGGAGCAAGTCCCATTAAATTTAATAAGACTTTACTTCTGAGTAGACACGATAGGCCTGCATTGTAAGCATTGTTTGACATGGTTCTCATTCAAGGAATCCTAAAAATTGGAATCACCAGGGACTTCTAATTAAAACATACACACACAAAACAGTCTCACATAACTAGTTTGCAGGTTTCTTTGGGGAAATACCACCAGGTGGTTTACGTTTTTAGCATAAATGTGCTTTGAGACAATGCAAGGCGATGCTGTTTGGCAGTAACTCAGACTAATCCTGGTTAAGACCTGCATAAGAAGTCAGAACATCTGAACTTCTGCCTCAGGCCCTATCACTAACAAGGAGTCTTCCAGATGGAATCACTACAACCTCATCTTTATTCTAGATGGCTGGGACCAAAACCCACATGAGATCTGCTCTGGAAAACATTATTTATTTTTTATTTATTTTCCACATTTTTATACCGCCCTTCCTCCAAGGAGCTCAGAGTGGTGTACATATTTCCTCCCCTCCTTTTTGTCCTCACAACAACCCTGTGAGGTAGGTGGGGCTGAGAGATAGTGACTGGCCCAAGGTCACCCAGGAAGCTTCGTGGCTGAGCGGGGATTTGAACCTGGATCTTCCAGGTCTAAGTCCGACTCCCAAACCACTACACCATCCTGGCTCATATACCACATGAAGTGGTATACAGGGGTGGCCAAACTTGCTTAATGTAAAGAGCCACATGCGATAAACTTCAGAGGTTTGAGAGTCGCAATATTTAAGAAGCATTTAAATTCTTCAATATATTTACTCACCATGAACATTAAACTTATGTGTTAACCCAATGGACTCTCAGTTTATACCCTATAAATAACTATAAAGCTTGAAAATTTCTTATTTACTTTTTATATTGTGATGCAAAAAGGAGTTCAGCTAACATATTTCCGAGAACCGCACATTATATGTCAAAGAGCCACATGTGGCTCAGGAGCCGCAGTTTGGCCACCCCTAGAATATACCAAGAATAATGGAACAGAATGGTCAAAGAAAACAGGAAAGGACAGAGCTACATATTCTAATGGCCGAGTGATGTGACCAAAGAAACAGAAGAGAAATAGGTTACCACAATACAGACAATGGAGTGATGTCATCTTTTTTTCTGGTTTCAAATGCACTGTTGGAAAGCCCTCACAACTCCTTGTGTAATATGATGCTTTCTGGGGAGTAATATGCAATACTCCCCAAATTACGGACACCGTGTGAAGTTTCAAAATCAGAATGGTTGAAAACCCTGTGCAGGTATGCTCTAAGATGGGTTAACAGTTTGCTGCTCGAGGCATTCAAGATATGCACACAAAGTGGTGTGAAAGCAGACTGGAAGGGGCATTTAGGAGCTGCTCATGTCTTATTCAGGTCCACCTCACACATTCACAGGCATGTCTTGACTACAGATGGAGGCAGACTGTGTAGGTGGCAGCTGTAACCCTTACCCAGAAAATGCTTGGATACAGAGGAGTACAAGTGCCCACAGGGACCTTCTTATTGAGTGCAATGTCAGTGACAACTGAGTATAGATTTTCATTGCCTGTGTGGAACTGTGCTTGATATTGCAGAGAATGGTAGACTGTGTGCATCTCTGCATGTGCTTTTTAGTGGACCTGAAGTGTTCTGGAGCAGACTGTACAAGTGTAACAGATCTCTACTGTGCATGACTGGGATTTCCTTTCCAAAAGAGGGATGATGGGGAAAAAAAATCCTCATATTATGTTCTAGAAACTGAACTGCATTCTCCATATATATACTGTGAATACTCCAACACACTGCTAGTCTTTCAAAAATGGAGGCTCAGTCATTATTTATATTGTATTATTGCTTCTCCATTTGAGCAGACATCACTTGGTGCCCACAATTAATGAGCTCTAGTCCGTTTTCTAATTAAGGAACAAAGATTCTTGTGTGCTAGATATAGAAAGCCACTGTCTACAGAAGACATTTAAACAGAGAAGAATCCTTCTAATTACCTTAAAATAGGATTTTTGATATCTATGAACATAATAGGATCAAGAAATTAGAGCACTTGCAACATCAGTTACAAATAAGTCTTTAATAAACACTGTAAAAAAGGTAAGAATGTGCGTGTGTGTGTGTGTGTGTGTGTGTGTGTATAAACTTATGAATATAATTTTCTTACATTTTTTGTAATTAATGTGTTTGTACTTGGCATAATGAAAATGCAGCACATAAATTATATTATGACTATAGGACATCATATCTGAAAAGAGGAAAAATTAGAAGGTAGCTATTAGAGTATAAAATACCTTTAGACTACAGTCGATTAGGATTCAAACATGTAATTAAGAAAGTCAGAAAGATAACCTCACTTTATACGGTAATTAGGACTGTTGGAAATAGGATACCATCTCTTAAAGTGTTACAAATATACCACACCACTAAATAATCTGTACTGCTGGGAAAGAATACTTGCTATCAAGGGCAAAGCTGCTATACACTGAGGTAACAGCAAATGACAGACTGTTGTTCAAGTCCATTAGCTGCTATGTGATAGGAGCACATTCACTAGCACACGACCTGTGAAAAATCTTAGATCTCTTTAAATCTTTGAATTGGATTGCTGCATTAATTCTTAAGAACTGCAATCCTTCAACCAAGTCAAATTACCCTCATTAACAGGGGGAAAAACTGCCTCTGCAATGTTTTTTAAAAAAAGATATTTATTACCTATAATCACTTTCCCTTACTGCTTGTAGAAGTATTAAAAATGGTAAAAAAAAAACTTTGGGGGAGGGGACAGAAACACAGGCTCTATTTCATTAGGTGGGAATGTTAATAAACCCTACAATCATATGTGGAAATTAAAATGCACACAGATAAAGGTATCAGAACAAAAGAAATCTCAATTAATCTTGAGGAAAGGATAAAGATTTGGAATGATCTTTGTCTGCCACTGACACAAACACAATAGGTGGGGTAAAACCTATCCCATTATCTGAGGCTTGACTAGAACACTACTTCATAATTAGACATGTTAGAAGTATTGTCATCAACCAGAAGATTCATGTACTAACTAAAAGGTCTCAGAAGCCAGTTCAAGACTTCTACTCATTAACAACATCTGCTATTAATGTTTAACTCTCATAAACATGCACAAGGGCGGTTCAGCATACAATAAAGATTTAAAACAAATATTTTGTTGTTCTGTTATTGTCCTTGTGGAGATCTGTGGCAATCTCACAAATGGTTGAGAACAGTTAAAAACAACTAGGCAAGATAACAGAAGGGTGTTTGTTCTTTGTAAGAGAGAATCTTGCTCTTTCAACATGACACAATCATTTATTAGAAAACAGAAAACAAAACAAAAAATGTTTGCAGGGACTTCCCCCCCCAAAAAAAAAAGGCACATTATTTTGCAGATCTCTATATATAATTTTAAAAAGTAATGTCCACATATCCCGAGGTTTCATTAAAAGTTAGGAGGATGAGCGAGCCTTGGAAAGGGGGTTTATGGAAGGTAAATCATTATAAGACTTGATGTTGAAGTACAGAGGTTTTGCCTCCACATTGAGCAATCAGGATCCAGAGTCCCTGCCATCCAAAGTGATCGGACAGGACTGAACCATAGTTGATAACATAACATTACACCGTCTTTTCACGGTGTACAAGTTAACCACATGGGAAGACTTCAGCTAAGTCCATAATATTCTTCCTTTCTTGTCAGCGGCACTGCTAGTCCGGCTGCTACCCGGGATGGGGCCGGGGTGATGTCATGATGCCTTGCACCCCTGTGCCTGTGTCACCCTTGCCTCCAGAATGGCTCAATTTGAAGCCGTATAGAGGTGAGAGCGGGCGGGAGGGCCCAGCTCACACACTGCCGCCTCGCTGAGCGCCCCCCTCGCCAGTGGAGATGCCAGAATACAGCCACTCCACCGCTTCACTACCCCCCACCAGCTTCACTACTGTTTCTTGTTGCTTCTTAGTTTATCTATGTAAATTTTCCATAAACAAGTCCCTAGACTAAGGGTGGTGTCAGGGGTCAGGCACCCAAAGCCCACACTCAACAGAACGCTCACCTGGCCAGGATGACCCCTGAACCCATTAGCAGTGATAGTGCTCAATGTGCCATTGGGGGCAGACGGGTCATGAGAGGCCCAGTACATGGCTTTGGTTCAGAGCCCATAACAACCTGGTACAGATATGGACGTATGGCAGTGATGAGCAACTACAGCTTCCAGGCCACAAATGGCACCTTGAGGGGCACCATTTTGCCTTCCACTTGCCAATCCAGAGGCAAAAGTGTAGAGTAGAAAGGGATATTACATGTTGTCATAGAACTTTCAAGGTCCACTATAGGATGTAGTAATATAGCCCTGGAGCAAGTCCTACAGGGGAATTTACTCCCCTGTAATTATTTGCAGGGGTGGGGCGATGTTGGAGGCAGCGTTGCAGAATCACATCCAGGGATATTGGCGGCGCACTCTGCCGATATCCTGTGCCCGGCCTGGGCTGCCCTTACCCCGCTATCCCAGATGTACGCCAGCTCCAGAAGAGGCCCATTGGGGCTGGACAGCTCTACACCCGGGGAAGAGGGCGAACGTCCCCTTCTCCCTAGGTGTTCCCAGGCCGCGCCGACACGACCTGGGAATGGCACTGGATACTGTGGCCAGCCCTTTAGGCTGGTTGCATATCTTTGCGCAGGATCGGACTGCCCGGCAGGATAGGGAGCTTAAAACTATACACCAAGTATGTGTGTCTGTTCTGTGGGAAAGGCAAATTGTAGTTGAATGTATACAGTAAAAAGGTAAAGGTGACCCCTGACAATTAAGTCCAGTCATGTCGGACTCTAGGGTGTGGTCCTCATCCCCATTTCAAAGCCGAAGAGCCAGCGTTGTCTGAAGACGCCTCTGTGGTCATGTGGCCGGCATGACTCTCCTTGCCGCAGCGCGTAGCATGCAGCTGGAACACGGAGCACTGTTTACCTTCCCGCAAGCGGTACCTATTTATCTACTTACATTAACATGCTTTGGAACTGCTAGGTTGGCAGGAGCTGGCCAAGCAACGAGAGCTCACCCCGTCACGGATTCGAACTGCCGACCTTTCGATCGACAGCTCATGGTTCAGCGGTTTAACCCACTGTGCCACTCGCTGGGTGCTCTCCCCATATCTGCTGGGGATATGTTCCAGGCCCCTCCGTGGATACCTGAAACCATGGATAGGAGCGAACACCCCTCCATGGTTTCCTGAGGGGTGCGCCCCCCCAGCTTTTATTTTTCTTTCAGCAAGCTTTGTTTCTTCCTTAAACAGAGAAGCACCCTCCATTGCAGGCAAGTAGAACGAGACTAAGTCCTACAGAGGCTCTGCAAAGTTTCTTCTAAAATAAATGTAAAATTACATGGTGATCTAACTGGTTGTCCACTGCCATATCAAGCCTCTTCCTATTAGTAAGCTTTTCAAAATTACAGCTCGCTGTTTTCAATGGTGCACTGAGATTAGTATGTATGTTCAACATATGCCATATTGTTGACACTTCTGTAGATGTACTGCATGCCATATGCTTAGAGCAGCAAAAGAGATGAGGGAACTGAGTAGCAATACTGAAAGGATAACAGATACACCATGTCAAACTAATTTGGCTATACAACTCCACCTATGTGGTTTCTTTGGAATATATAATCCTAATCTTATTTTCCACTAGTCCTACAGAAATGCATTCAGTACATCTCATCTGCAAAATCCCAATCATCACATGTACATTAATATGAGAGTTAGCCAGGAGGATTATGAAAGATAAGTACAGTATAGTATATGGTACATTCTGACAGTGACTATTGCCACTATAAAGGTGAACTATTAAGGGAACATATAAAAATGGATGAGTCATAAATATTGGCAACAAACTACCTGTAAAGTCTGAATATTAAGTGTACTATTGCTCCTCCTAATTGTGCTTGGTTTTACTCTCTTCAACCTTAGAAGTAGGAACTGCATACTGGCTACATTTATAGCAGCATAATCCTATACACGTCTACTCAGAAGTAAGCTCCACTGAGTTCAATGGAACTTATTTCAAGGTGAGTACGTATAGGATTGCAGCCTAAGTTTAGCTACTTTTTCCCCGATGAATATTTGAAAAAAGAAGGAGCACATGTTCTTTTTTTCCACTGTGGTATTTCTGCTGAAAATCTTTTATAAAGGCTTATAAAATTGAAATGTAAGAGGCAATGTGATGAAATGGTATTTATAGCAAAAGCTTTTGCTCTCCAGCATTTGACACATACACATGTGCATCTTCATTTCTATGTGTTACCTCTGCACACACTGATGAGTGTGCTGGCTGCCTACTAGTCATTAAAAAGGGGGATCTACTCATCACATAGAACAGTTTTGACAGGCCTTGCATGCAAAGAGCTGGTATAATGGTTTTAAGCATTTGATTTGATACTCATCACCACTGCCAATGAAACACACCCTGAACACGATGCGTGTTTAAAAACAACAACACAAATGTAAGCACAAACACACACACCCCTTATTCACTTGTACAGCTTAAATCCTGCTGTTAGTTCAAATCTAAGAAAAACAGAAAATGTTTCATGTTACAAAGGTAAAACGCTGACTGCTAGGACTGTACAAGGGGGCCGCCGTATCCGCGGGGGATACGTTCCAGCCCCCACCGTGGATACTTGAAACCACGGAAAGGGGCGAACGCCCCCTCCACGGTTTTCTGAGCCCCCCCCACGGGTGGGCACGGCCCCCTGTGGGTGCGCGCAACCCCCCGTGTCCTCCACAACCCCCACAGGCACTTACTTTTACCGAAGAAACCTCCATTTTTTCTTGAAAAGGACCGGGATGAGCATCCTCCTTGCAGGCCTCACCAACAAGACTTAGATGCTAGAGAGTTTCTGCAACTTGCCGAAGAGCCAGCGCTGTCCGAAGACGTTTCCATGGTCATGTGGCCGGCATGACTCAACACCGAGGCGCATGGAACGCTGTTACCGTCCCGCTGACGCGGTACCTATTAATCTACTTGCAATTTCTTGCTTTCGAACTGCTAGGTTGGCAAGAGCCGTCGCGGGGAATCGAACTGCCGACCTTTCGATCGTCAGCTCATGGTTCAGTGGTTTAACCTAGACCACGCATAGAGATGAGACTTGAGTAAATGGTTAGATCAGTACCAACAGACAAATGTGTCTCTGGACTTCGTTTTTAATTAAGATGGGCTCAACTGGTGGCCCCTTCCCAGTGGAACTTCCTCTCTGCACCAGGCAGAAACAACCAATCATAGTCTCATTTTCAACATTAACAATAACTGTACAGTATATGTTATGTTACATCTTAATTAAGATGGGCTCAACTGGTGGCCCCTTCCCAGTGGAACTTCCTCTCTGCACCAGGCAGAAACAACCAATCATAGTCTCATTTTCAACATTAACAATAACTGTACAGTATATGTTATGTTACATGCAAGACTGCTTACACAAGGGGGTCGGAAAGTGGACAGGCAGGCACATATGCAAAAATTGAGTAAAGTTGGCTACTGTAAGAACAAAAAACATGGCACAAGAAAGACAGTATCTTTCATTGCACCAACTGGTTGTTAAAAATATTGTATGCAAGCTTTCAAAGCACATGTTCTTCTTCAGACAAAGGTACTGAAAGCCAAAATAAAATACAATTAGATGTTGTCACATGTCCAAGCAGTTGATTACCAGTCTGCAGCTCATCCAGAAATACGAAGCTCATGAAGAAATATACTGTTAACATTTATTGATAATGTAGAAAGCAGCATTTCCTGAACGATGAACATAATGAATGTTTGTTCATGGGAAAAATAATTGAAAGACAAGCTGCATGCCAATTTTAAATAAAGTTTATTCATATGCTGTGTGTAGATCTTACAGATTTTATTCCATACTGCTTTTCTTATGCAGAGGCCCAATATTTACTGCTAGCCTTCAAACGCATTTTCATATTGGTGCCTGTAAATCTGTTTGCATATTATCTAGATATACCACAGGTATTCAGCACAGGGTCAGTCCCAGGTTTTGTCAGGTCCTAGGGCATGTATCACACAGTGGCCCCACCAGATGCCTCAGGGAGCACACAGCCAACAAGATAACCTGTTTGCATGTACGAAGAATGCACAGTCCCTCTGTCCCTCCCCTTGTACTTGTTTGTTTGGAAACAAATGTAGAAGGAAGGATTCTGAGTCAATGGACCAAAGACAATACAGTTGTTAGAAATGTCTAGTGAAGATAACTGGTAAAAGCACAGAAGTCAAAACTGTAACTCATGCCCTGGAATTGACCTCATTGATAGTAACTCAGAAAATTAATTTAAAAAAAACCACCACACTGCATATAGCTATTATCTTACTTATGCTGAATTAAGTTAAATATCCCACCCTATGTATTGTTCTTTTCTGGGTGAAGGGGTAGCCCAATCCTAACTCCACATGAGCTGATGCAGCCGAACCAACAGGGTATGAGATGCATTCTACGGGGGTGTTTCCTCCTCGAGTTAAGGGAACATTTGGTCCCTTGCCTCGATGGGTCAACTCGGACCTGCGCCAGGTACTTTGCTGGCACAAACCCTAGTGGACCCGGGTAGGCAGATCGAGGTTGGAAAGGGGGATAGGATATCGATGGCTGCACTGTCACTGGTACCGTCCCCTCCCCAGCCTCGATTCACCCTTATTCTGGACCCGGAACAGCCCCTCTCCCCACCACAGTCTCCTCCCAGTTCCTCCCCCTCCTTGCGCCATTCCGTCCAGCCCCTGCCCATCCCTCTGTGCAGATTTACCAGCACCAAGGCTCTTTCTCCAGCCACTTGCAGCGGTGGCCACGCTGCACTGTATGGCATGTTGCCTCTTGCAACGGCCATAAAGGACTTTGCACTGCCGGTACACTAGTTCCAGTATTGCAAGGCCCCGTTAATATTGGGGCGTGAGTCTATTAATTACTGTGGAAGGAAAATCACAGGAAGTCAACCTTTTAACCACCATAAACTACTTTCTCAGTTTGAATACACTACTCCTACTAGTTCTAGAACCCTCCTAATTTTCTTTCGTATATTTCTATTTCTGCAGTCTGTGTCATTCAGCTTCCTGCACATGTTCGCACCCAACAGCATCCACAAAAGTGTCCTCCAATAAGGATATGAGCTTAAATGAAGAAAAAAAAAATAAAAGGGATACAGAAACACCCACCCAGCAAGTTAGGATCCTATTTCATTACAGACCAACTCTTACTATGGATGCAAACGCCCCAATTAACCATATGAAAGATCATTCACTGGACAAAATTAAATAGAATTCTTCCACAAATTTTAATAGAATTTATCTCCACATCTGCATTTTTGGAGGAAGGGAAGGAGGGAGGGTCAGATTTATCACTGAAAAGAATATAAGGATTCTCTTCACTTCTTCCAAAGAATTGTATTTTAATACAAGAGTCTCAAGAACCAATAAAAAAGGCAATTTAACAATATCTCTAGTGTGTCACCAATCACCATAAAGGCCTGGAGGCTGCTACATACCCACTGCAGTACAATACGTTTGCCACCCTGCTGGTTTTCAATTGACACCCTCCTCCCCCCCCCCATGTTATTATTTTTTTCTAAGTTAGGCCTAATAGTGGTTTCTAATATTCTTGCTTCAATCACGGCTGATGGAATTTTCTGCTGCTAAGCTCTGTCTCACAGTGATACCTTTGGAGGAATAGACATTGGTTCACCACCACTAAAAAAAAACCTGGGATTTGAAATAGATCATTACCATCAATGGGAGTCAAGTTGGGAAGTGATAAGCCTGACATGTTACCAGAGTCTACTATCATAGACTATCTCAGAAACTGACCATAGAAACTCATCTTGAGTCTACTAATATATTGTTATCTGATGGAACTTTAGAAAACCATTCTTCCATTGATATCAACAGGTTTTTGCTGATGCCTAGGTTTGGTCTGTGTGAGAAATATATTGGGGAAGGATAGGGAACAGGAAATGGCTAACAAGAATCCCCATTTAATATTCCTTTTCGCAATGATTTCAAATTCACGGTCATAAAGATAATGTGCATGTTTAAATTATGCTTACCTCTCAAACATGTACATACTGTGTGCCTACTCTGCACATAAGTGTGGCCAGCTTCAATAATGCTCTTTTAAATGGATAACTGTTAAATTAATATATCTGCTAAAGGAATCAATTTTTGAGCACTCCAAGGTTATGTGTTTAACAGACTTCGATAATTCAATGAAAAATTGAGCTGGTAATGATTTGCAGGCTAAATGAATGTTAAATACTTCAAAGGCCTGGACAAACAAGTCGGCAGCAACATTTTTATGGTCTCAATTCCTTCAAGGGAACTTAAAGAGCCAGCCTTTTTACTGCTGTGAATTCTAGACACCTTTCCTACCCCTCAGCATCTGTTTGAAATATGGAGTAGACAATTGCTTTTTTGGCTCCGACTCAGGTGGTTAAAATACAGGACAAACAGACTACTGTATATAAGCTTTCCTCCAGCAATGAAATTTTTTATTAACTCACTTGCATAGCAAACTCTGCTGCCTAGCTTCCAATCCCTACAGAATCATCAGAGAATGTGACTAGTTATTAATTCTGGTGGTCAAGCACTGGGTGGATATGTTGAGACTTGTCTGCAATATGTAACCTCACATTTCAAAGAGCTACAGAGGAAAGGGAGGGGGGATACATTAATTCTGTTTAGGTCATCATTCAGATGTGTAAAATTCAAAACTAAATATTAGCTTTGTGCATAAATATGGCTCTCTTTACTGTGACATTTTAGCCAAGGAAAATATGCCCCATAGTGGAAGGGTACAGAATTATCACTAAAAGTCATAAACATAAAAAGTCATAAACATAAACATGCTGTTGCGTGGTGCGGTGAGAGAACAGACTGGAATGCTGAGAATGTCAGTGACAGAGCGATGACAACTGGAAAAATGTTTCCCTGTTCAGCATGATCAGTTCAGCCCAAGGCTTGAGTTCAGCAGCTAGTGAAGATGACTACACCATGGAGGAAACCAGCTGGAATTGTAGGGTTCTATACAGAACAATATTGTAAAGATCCTTATTGGATCTGGATAAGCCTGCCTATGTAAACCGCCTTGAATAACATCTGAAGAGCAATCTGAGGATAAGAAAGGCGGTATATAAATACAGAAATAAAAAATAAAATAAAATCATTGTCTTATCTTCTGTATTATAAAAGACAGGAGATAAGGATAAACAAACAAGGCTAAACATACATTAAAATATTTGGAATCATCTTGATTTTCAAAGTCCTATGTTATATTAAAAGGCTTCACATATTTTTATAAGTTACATATCTGTAAACATAATGTATTATGTTAAATTTAGGTATAATCTAGACCTCACTGCAATCTACCCCCTATTGATGCCAATAGAAAACCTCTGTTTATTTTGCAGCCCAATCTTATTGGGCTTAGCCGCTAGTGGGTTCCCACTGCAGAGTGGAAAGCTTACGGAGGTGTAAGGGGATTTAAATCCCCTTTCCCTTCCAAAGCCTCCCGACACGCTGGATACAGCACGCTCCTTTTTGGCGCTGCTGCATTAGCAGGGGGGAAGGATAGGAATGGGCGGTTTATAAATCCACACTGTGTGCATTTTAGCTTTTTATTGCAAATCTTCTTAAGGTGTTAATCATAGATAATTTACATGGATGTCAATTCATTTATCAATAGTATAAACCACTACATTAGTAGTCTATGAATTGTTCCACCATAGTTCCCTTCTGCAGAAAATATAGTGCAGATTAGTTCCCTCTTGATAACTTTAACTGTTGGTTTGCCTCAATGAACAAAGTGGTTAGAGTGATAAAGTCTAGGTTTTGTCCATTTTCTGACATATGATGTTTCTAATCTGCATTCATAATTATCAAGACACAGCTGGAGGAAAGTTCTTATTCCAGACTAACTGTGAACTTGTAGATATTGTATGTCCCAAGTAATTTTAGCAAACCCTTGGCTTTTGACTACAAAGTGTCAAAACGTTGTAGGTTGTATCCAGAGAAGTGCAAATGAAACTCAACTCAACTCAAGCAACAGGCCTTCCCACCACCCCACATCCTGTTGCAGCCTCATGTGACATCAGGAGACCTTCTGGAACAATATGGGATGTGGCCTGAGAAGTTACAGCAAGAGGGAAGAATCAATGGAAACTGGAGGAAGGGGTACCTGCACAGTGGAAGTGCCTCCACTCACCCAAAGGACTCGGGCAGCCCAATCTTGTGTAAGGATATGCGGTTGGCCTAAAGAGCCGGCCGCTGTATCCTAAGCCCATTGCAGGCTACCCCGGGGCTGCTAGGCTGCACCTCAGGAGAAGGGGATGTTCGTCTCCTTCCCCGGGTATAAGTGAACCCGGGGCCTATGGGCCTCCTTGGATGCACGCCATGTCCAGACCTGGTGTACATTCGGGGAGGCGGTGTAATGCTGGCACGGGCCGGGAAGGGACTTAGGATATCACTGCCAATATTCCCTCCCAACCCAGGCTGGTCAATGGCCCCCCTCCCTCACTTCCCTGTTCTGCCCTCCCACCGACCGGCACAGGACCTACCTGTGGTGGCTGGAGTCGGGTACATTTTGTGGCGGAGTGAGCGGTGCCAGCCTCTGTGCCAGCGTCACTTACTCCCGAATTGTCAAAAAAGTGCCTTACAGCACTTTTGCGACACTTTAGGGTAGTGGAGCGCACGCTCTGCCACCCTAAAGTTACTCAGGATTGCGTCATCAGGATCCTAGACATTGTTATTTTCAACTTTGCATTTCCCAGTATAGTAATTAATCAGGAGCAAGAACTCCATGGCATGTAAACTAGTCATTTTGCTCCATTAATTATTTTTTCTATTGAGCAAGGACTCTTTTGTTGTTGTTGTTCAGTCGTTAAGTCGTGTCCGACCCTTCGTGATCCCATGAACCATATCCCGCCAGGCCTTCCTGTCCTCCACTATCTTCCTGAGTTCGCTCATTTCCATGTTCGTTGCATCGGTGATGCTGTCTAACCATCTCATCCTTGGCCTTCCCCTTCTCCTTTTGCCTTCAATCTTTCCCAGCATCAGAGTCTTCTCCAGAGAGTCCTCTCTTCGCATTAGGTGGCCAAAATATTTGAGTTTCAGCCTCAGTACCTGTCCTTCCAGGGAACAGTCAGGCTTGATTTCATTTAGAATTGACTGATTTGATCTCCTAGCAGTCCAAGGGACTCTCAGGAGTCTTCTCCAGCACCACAGTTCAAAAGCATCTATTCTTCGGCGCTCAGCCTTCCTTATGGTCCAACTCTCGCAACCATACATTGCTACTGGGAACACCATCGCCCTGACTATACGAACTTTTGTTGGCATGGTGATATCTCTGCTTTTTATTATGCTGTCTAAGTTTGCCATAGCTTTCCTTCCAAGGAGTAAGCGTCTTTTAATTTCATGGCTGCTGTCTCCGTCTGCAGTGATCTTGGAACCCAGAAAAGTAAAATCTGTTACTGCTTCCATTTCTGCCCCTTCTATTTGCCAGGAATTGATGGGACCCGATGCCATGATCTTAGTTTTATTAATGTTGAGTTTCAAGCCAACTTTTGCACTCTCCTCTTTCACTCTCATCAAGAGGCTCTTTAGTTCTTCTTCACTTTCTGCCATTAGGGTGGTATCGTCTGCATATCTGAGGTTGTTGATATTTCTCCCAGCAATCTTGATTCCGGCTTGCGATTCATTCAGCCCTGCATTTCTCATAATGTACTCTGCATATAAGTTAAATAAGCAGGGTGACAATATACAGCCTTGCCGTACTCCCTTCCCAATTTTGAACCAATCAGTTGTTCCATGGCCGGTTCGAACTGTTGCTTCTTGACCCGCATACAGGTTTCTCAGGAGACAGGTAAGGTGGTCTGGTACCCCCATCTCTTTAAGAATTTGCCACAGTTTGTTGTGATCCACACAATCAAAGGCTTTTGCGTAGTCAATGAAGCAGAAGTAGGTGTTTTTTTGGAACTCTCGTGCTTTCTCCATGATCCAGCGCATGTTGGCAATTTGATCTCTAGTTCCTCTGCCTCTTCGAAACCCAGCTTGTACGTCCGGTAGTTCTCGGTCCACGTACTGCTGAAGCCTAGCTTGTAGGATTTTGAGCATAACCTTGCTAGCATGTGAAATGAGTGCAATTGTACGGTAGTTTGAACACTCTTTGGCACTGCCCTTCTTTGGAATTGGAACGTAAACTGACCTTTTCCAATCCTTTGGCCACTGCTGAGTTTTCCAAATTTGTTGGCATATTGAGTGCAGCACTTTCACAGCATCATCATTTAGGATTTTAAGTAGCTCAGCTGGGATATTATCATCTCCACTAGCTTTGTTGTTAGTAATGCTACCTTAAGCCCACAGAGCAAGGACTCTGACAAGTTGTAAAATGTTATGAATCAGTTTGCTATTTTTGTGTTTGGAATGAACCTATTTATTTCATAACAAGGGATCTGGTCACTTGGCCAAATTCAGCCCCCTAAGGAATGCCACCCAGATTTCAAACCAAGGGTCAAACCAATGGTCAAACCAATGCCATTAGTATAGTATAAGTTGTGGTTACACACTGCTTACTTAATCCAGCAATCCTCAAATCCCTGACTTTGGAGTTCAAGACTTGATTGGAACTCATAGTAGATGTGTCCTATAGTCAAAACACTTATGATATTATTATTAACGTATTTATATACCGCTTTTCAACAAAAAAGTTCACAAAACGGTTTACAGACAAAAATCAAATAATTAAATGGCTCCCTGTCCCTTCACAATCTAAAAAAGATGCAGAAGAACACCAGCAAACAGCCACCAGAAAAGACACTGTGCTGGGGTGAAAGAGGGGCAGTTACTCTCCCCCTGCTAAATATAAGAGGAACACCAATTGAAAAAGTGCCTCTTGCAGGGGATAGAGTAGACCTAGGGGGCAAACAGAATTATAGTGCAACCCTGCACATATTTACTCAGAAGTCATTGTGAGTAGAACTGCAGCATTAGGCAGTAAAATCCCACTGAAATTAGATTACAATTGTTCTTCCCTTTGGAAAATCTCAAACAATAGGCTCCCAAAACCCCACAAAATGAAGCCATTCCTCACAAAGGTTGCTACCGTAGCATATGCAGGCCTATAGGAATGCAATGAAAACTGTGAGATTGGTTCCTTAGTTGCTTAAGAGACATCTTCCTTCTTCAACACATTTTCACCAGGCAAACGTTCTGCATGCTTTTATAAGGTTTCTACTGAGAAATACTTTACAAAACACCAAAGACCTACCTACGGTGCAGCCTTGAACTGCCAAAAGCCAATTATGTGAACACAAATAAAACTAAACAAACAAAGTCTCTCAACATCTCTCTTAACTTCTGAACTTCTTTCCCCAGGAATAAAACAGCTCTGCCAAACACAGTGTTCAAGCAGACAAAAAAGGACATATATTAATGGATGAGTCTTGCAGTCCTTTCAGGCTGGTAGAATTCTCAATCTGCATATCATCACTCAGAGCCCAAGCCTAGCCTTCCCTCCGCCCATGCAGCTGCACCAAAAATGAGCACGCTGTATCCAGCGGAGAGGGAGGAGGATTGGGAGACTTCGGAGGGGAAAGGGGAATTATGCTCTACAATGGGTCTCTCCTTGGACCTGTGCTAGCTCTGTGGCTGGTAAAAGTCCGAGAAGAAGGGGCAGGGAGGCTGCTAAGAGGAGATAGGATCCAGTTCTCGCCCTCACCGCTGGATCCAACCCCTCTCGCAGCCCCCCATCTCCTCCCTCCTCCTCCCCTCCCATCCCCGCCTCTGCCTTACCTGGTCCGGTGGGCATGGTAGAAACTGGCAACAGACGTGGAGCGATGCTGCCTCTTGCGGCAGCACTCCCAAAATTGCCACCTACGGAGTGCTATGTGCACTGTTGGCAGCCACTTGTACACACTCAACCCGGTGGGGGAAAAGAGTTAACTCACTGGGGGTCCTGACGGCTTCTGGACAGTGCAGGGAGGCCTGCGGACCCCTCTACAGGCCTCCCTGAGCTTTAGATCGCTGCTCTGCAGAGATTACAACCAGCAATTACAACCACTTCTGGTTTCCGTCTGAAAACCAGAACTGGTTGCAATTGTTGCGGAGCAGCGACCGAAAGCTCGTGGAGGCCCACACAGTGGTCCGCAGGCCTCCCCACACCGTCCGGAAGCTGTCAGGACCCCCAGTGAGTTAAGCAAGAACACGTTTTCCCCACCAGCAGTGCGATCCCCGGGATCGCTACCGCCGCTGTTCCCACCCCTTAAGGGGCCAACAAGAAAGCGCAGTTCTCCTGGTGGGTTGCGACCCACCAGTTTGAGAACCGCTGATATAACACATTCATAAACTATTGGTCATTGTTCTATTACATTTCGGGGGGGGATGACAAACTGATCTTGAAATATTGGATTTACATTTACTAATAATGGCATTCACATGTTGTATAAGTTTTGTAAATCTCTTCAATACATATTGAATTCATGGATTTATAACTATAACCAGGGCCATTGAAAGACCTCCTGATGCCTGCGGTGGCATGCCAAATGCTTCTCTCCCTTATCCAATGATGTGCTAGCCTCTGCTCCTCCCATTCTCCAGTGTCTGTACTCTCTTATTCCTCTCTGTCCCCTCTTCCTGTTCCAATCCAGCAGGGAGTAGGGGGAGGAGGAGCAGAAGCAGTAGTCAAGGTAAGTATGTGGGCAGAGATGGGTGTCCCCCACCACTCTGCTGCCTGAGGCTACCACTTCAATTGAACTCATGGATGGACTCATGGATGGACTCTTATGTTCTTATGACTGGCCCTTCAGCAGCTGCTGGATGAACCATGAAACTAGTCTAGAGAGAGTGCTGTTCATGTGATCCCACTCTACTGCTGCACCAGGAAGAAGCCCACATGCTTTTACATTAGTAGGCAACTGAAGTGTTTATACTCTTTACAGAAAGGTGGAAAGGAGCCTCCAAGAGTGTTGTATGTGAATACAGTACATGGCATTTGTATCCCCAGAGGGTGGCAACCTTTGGACACAGCAGTCTGGTCAATTCTGTAAGATATGTTCGGAGCCAGAGGGGGAAAAAAATTGCTGCACCCATAACTTGGGAACTGATGGCAACAGCTTTTTTTTTATCAGACAATGTTGCTCAAAGGACGCAGTGCCAAACCCTTCTCTCTGATATAAAATGTTCTAACAATACATTAGACTGACTCTAAAGCACAGAGAAAAAGCTCACCAGAAAAACACTTGCTTACGAGATAGATAGATAGATAGATAGATAGATAGATAGATAGATAGATAGATAGATAGATAGATAGATAGATAGATAGATAGATAGATAGATAGATAAAGTAAATTGCACTGCCCATTGAGAACTTCCAATTGTAGATTCTACCAAGGATGCCTGTCTACATATCCTTAACATATTTCATACACAAAGGGCACTAGGTAAGATGCTGCTCTTGGGTGATAAAGACCACAATGAGACTAACAGCACAATCCTATGCATGCCTCCTCAGAAGTAAGCCCGATGTAGCTCAATGGGACTTACTCCCAGGTAAGTGTATATAGCAGGGGCGGGGAACCTTTTCCCTGGCGAGGGCCGTTTTAAATATTAGAAACTTGCTTGAGGGCCGGCCGTAAGGCCGGGCGGCATTTTTATTTATTTATTTAATTTTTGCCCCCGCCCCCCATCGGCCTCCGGAGGCTCCGCGCTCACCGTCCGAAGCCGCCGCCGGGTCCGCGCGTCACCTCCGGCGTACCATGCCGATGAGGGCAAGAGCTTGCCTTCATCGGCGTGGTACGCATGTGCGAAATGGCCAACGGCCTGGTGAGAAGGGGTCGAGGCGGCGGCCAGGGAGGACATGCAAAAGCCCTCTCCTGGCCTCCAGAGGTGACGCGCGGACCCAGCGGAGCCTCCAGGGGCCGGTTAGGTGGCCTCCCGGCAATCTCTCCGGGGGCCAGACCGGATGGCCTCGGGGGCCTGATCCGGCCCTGGGGCCGGTTCCCCACCGCTGGTGTATAGGATTGCAGCCTAAGGGAATAGGACAGGGTGGGGCAAAAGTTATGCCTGTATGGTAGTGTTCGCTCTTGGTTCAATGTTTTATTATGGGCAGCTTCCTGGGGAAAAAATATAGCTTTCTCTTTTCCTGAGGCACTCCCATTCTGACAGGCAGCTGCAATTGCAGTACATGTTCCAGTCACTACCATGGTGGAAGTTTCCTTTATCTGGGAGCTGCTATCCTGGTGGCACAGCGAGGAAGGCACCTGAGCTTTGCTGCTAGATTCATAGGTTTGAGCCTGCTCGCAGCTTACATCAGTATTAATGGTTGTGTAAGCCCCCCATCTTCTTTAGACTTCTCTTTAAGCAATACCTAGCTCCCTCAAAGAACTACAATTTTCAGATTCTTTCAAGGAGCAGAGGGAGCTATTATTGTTAAGTCAGTTTATGTTTGCAGTACAGATATACCTTAAGATACTTAGGGCTTTATTAGGCTATTAGATTTAAAGGCCTGAAGATATTGCCCTCTCTATCCAATGTACCAGCAGCTATGGTTAAAGCAGCTGTCTGTTTAACCCCTCCTCCATCTATAGGGCACAGCAGAGAGCATGTATGGCATATTGCAGAGCAGGTACACGTCTGTTTTATGAAAAATGTACGTTAAGGAATTTTCTACTTTAAAAGTCCAAAGAACAATTGTAATATTATTAGTCTACCCAAACATGTCACATAGTAAAAAGTTACCAATACTGTGACTTTACTTGATCAATAATATGCAATGTCAGCTACAGCAGGCACAAAATAAACCGAGAGCCTGTTTCATCACTATGGCACTAATTCCAGTTTTACACTGAGATAAATCCATTCAGCTGAAACAACTTGATCCCAGTGGAGTTACACTAGTAGGGCTGGGGGAGGAGAAGGAGGGAGGAAAGCAGGAACTGATCAGACCTCTGGCACATATTCAGGAATTAACATAATGTTCACTGTTGCTCATGTATGAACACACACAAAGAATTTCCCTTTCTTTTCCCATTGGTAAGTGCTTGGCTATCATTGTCAAATGCATACATTCCCATCATGCCTCAGTATTTCTCAGCCCCATGATGCCCTCACTTTTGATTGTGTAGATGAAGTTGAAGTGCACAGGGTATTTACTGATCCAGTTATCTTGTTCTGTGACAGGCAGAATCAATCAATCAAGAGGCCAGCTTTGTGCTTGCATATTCTAGGCACATCTCCGCACTTCAGGATACGAGATCACAGTGTTATCCAGCCAAATTTGATCAACAAATGCAGTTCCCCTGTGCCATAGCAATCTCAGATGAAGATGTTATTATGTGGAACTGAGCAAAGTGATAAAGACAGTACAGAGAAGGGAAGGAGGGGTCTAGCTGGGTCTTTCCAACAGCTTTGGGTGTATTTGCTGGGTGTCTGCACAGCATCCTTTTTCTTTAGATTTTTAAAAAAGTTAGCTTCGTTTAACATAACAACAACAACAATAGAAGAATAATTCTTGGGCAACCATGGAAATATTCGTTGTCACAAACTCAAACGCAATGAGTTCTCTCAGGTAATGATACCATATGTTAAAGAGCAAATGCATGGACAGTTATTTTTCACCAATTAATAATATATATATTTGTGTGTGTGTGTGTGTGTGTGTGTGTGTGTGTGTGTGTGTGTGTGTGTACATACGCTATTGTGCACTTATGACATGCCACCTTCATTATGAAAATTGCTATCTAAAGGGCAAAAATACATTTTAAATTATGATCACTTTGGACAGATACACAGGGGTTTTTCCCCCCGCTCCTGTTCCTCCCCCGGTTGCGACAAGACGCATGCAACTGTGTCAGTATTTAAGTGCATTTCAAGCAAAAAATGTACACCAGGATTTTATTTTGCCAATAGCTTTCCACTTTGCTACTGCCCTGCAGTTATTTTACATTATTTAATCCAAAATACCATCTTTTTGATTCTACCTTTCTTTTGCTTTTTAAATCTTTAATGGGAGCCGTTGGCAGTCCAGGAGTACAATTATTAGATATCTACAGAAAGAAATTGAAAAATTAATAATACTTTCCTATTCTGTACTACATATAAAAATTATCTAGTCTTAGTGGAATTCTATAGATTCAAACAGGCACCCCCGCTATAGTTAAAAGGAAAAAAAATCCTAGCTTGAATTAGTGTAGCCTATATTTAAATCTTTGCAGTCATCAGTTTTAAGTAAAGCTTGGGGGATACTGTATTATGTTTTCAAGTCAGAAATTTATTTTAAATCATTTTTTTAATTAAAAGACATTTATTAGGGCAGCGCATGCTACACACTGCCTAAAAACCCAGGTAAAAGTACCATAAACTAATCAGACCAATGATATTAAAATTGTTTATTGCCTTTTTATGGGTTTTGCTACTTAAATTACCATTTTTCACAACTATATGCAAAATGTGTGACATCATCCATATCAGTTTATTAGGAAGAGTGATATATGCTTTCACCTGACCTTTGTCTAAATAGAGCCTTAACCACAGCTTGAGAATGGTGGGGGTGAGTGAGAGCTCCAGGATTATCTATCAGGAAGGGAGGAATATAAAAAAAACTTCTACATCTATTAACTTTTGTTTTCTTTCACTATTATTAAATTCAAAAGTTGAATCCAACGGAAAAATTATGCCATTTGGGTTCTCTTGTCATCATGTGATAAGTATGAGAAATGTATGTGCAATAGCCAAATGGCCAATAGACAAAACACCCACTCTAAGTGACGTACTGTTTTCCATACTGCACAGACAAAATCAAAACAACAGAACTGCTGCAAACAAAAACAAAATCACAGTTCCCATAAGCATTTCAGACAGAGTAATTTTACAGGAAAAGAAGCTGGGAAGGAAACCAGAAAGAGAGAGGGAGAGAAGAGACAGACAGACAGTTCATACCAATAGTTAGTTACAAAAGGGATCTTCTGTAGATACAAGCAAGTAGTATTTCCAGGTTTTGCTTCTAACACACAGCTGGTAACAACTGTGCATTTTTACATGGCACCAGTTGAGAAGAACAACTGGGACCAGATTCAATCTGATTTCTCTGGCATTGCTCTGGTGACTATATATCCAGGTTTTACATCTTTGTACAGGAGGTCAAAACCTGGCTCCTTGCCTTCAAATGACAAGTGAAATCCATCCCAAGGGATGGGTCTCATTCACAGAACAACAAAAAGGTCACAGGTTAGGGAACAAAAGTGTGAGTTTTGACACACAGTAATGGAATGGGAACAATCAGATGCTGCCTGTTTCAAAAAGAATTTCCAAACGGGAGAAATACTTCAAAATGCTTCGTTGAACATCTCTACGAGATGTTAAGAATTGCCACTTGAGGTAGACCTGTGAAACCTTTTACTTACTTACAGCGCAATCCGACTTAACTTTTGAGCCGGTTTAACCAGCGGCGCAGCAAGAATGGGAGGCCCCAGAACGGAAAAGGGATTCAAATCCCCTTTGAATTCCTCTTTTGGAGGGGATTTGAATCCCTTTTCCGTTCCGGGGCCTCCTGTTCTCGTTGCGCCGCTGGTTAAACTGGCACAAAAGTTAAGTTGGACTGCGCTGTTAGTTACTTACTTACTTATACTTACACACACACACACACACACACACACACACACACACACACACACACACAGAGAGAGAGAGAGAGAGAGAGAGAGAGAGAGAGAGAGAGAGAGAGAGAGAGGAGTATAAGATAGAGGAGTATAAGATAAATGGTGGTGGGTTGATATCCATATAACTTCGTTAACGCAACTACTGTTGGAAAGTTACAGTATCTGTGTCTAGCTAAGATACTTGGCTATAAATTGTGGTAGTGTGGTGAGATCAACAGCTGCATTTTACTGTTTCAGCAAGGCAACTAAGAGTGCCTCGATCAGAGTGAATTCTTGTCAGCTGTGCTCTTTTGCTAACACAATTCCTACGTTTTGCCTGGCAGTAAATGGACGCTTCTGCCCCAGCATAATCTAAACAACTCTGTTAACATTTGCCCTCAAGCGTCTCTCTCTTTGTCCAGTCCCTGTCTTCTAACAGATGTCATCCAAGTCTAATCAAGCATAAAATGGTCATAAATATTTCTTTCTGGTAGATTTCACATTCACATTTCATGCAGGGACATGATATTTTTCTGCTACCTCCAGGGAGTACCTAATGCAAAAACCAGTTACTTACATTCAAGGCTCATGTTCCTTTACTAAAATGCAGCACATGTTCTCAGTTCAGAGACATAAAACACACACACACACACACACACACACACACACACACACACCACTTTATCTCCTTTTGTTTAACTGCCCCCCCTCAAATGATGTGCACCACAGTTTACACAAAGATACACCATCATCTCTGATTAAATGTGAAATCCCAAAAGCCATAATATACTATTCTTATGAAATCAAACGCAATTGAAATACCTTAATTATTGCCCAAAAGAGATTTAGCTGCTAGATACTTAATTGAACTAACAAGCTATTTAACAAATGCGTGAGATAAGAAAGGCAGCTTTCTATTTTGGCTGATTTTATGCACAATTTTATAACCTACTTCATCATATTTAGTTAAAACAATAAAAGGAACCTAGGGTATAAATTTGAGGTTCATGCCTATTTAGCAGATGAAAAAAAGAAAAAGAAAAGATAAGTGTGAGACAGAACTGATTTCCAGCACTAAAACTTTAATCATTCACAGAGAAACTACATCAGCTAATTAATTCTGTCTGCTTAATGAAAGAAGACACAGCAAAATCATATTCTTCTCTGGCAAACTTCATAGTTAACATGTCAGAATGTAAAGTACAACCAACCTGAGATTATTTTCAAAGCCATATGTCTATTTGTTATTCTTTGCTCCCCCCTCCCCCGTTATGTTTGTCAAAACAGAAATCTTATACAGCTATTTAAAACAAACCACAAACGCTTAACGATACTGATCACAACAGTGAAGCTTCTCTCCTCTTCTCTCCCCCCTCTTCTCCGTTGAGCCTAATATTTGATTACTGTTAGTCAAATCAAGCTTTCAGGCAAATAATCTCCATTTTTTAAGTTAATGAGATGTGGTCGTGTCGACAACAGCTTGCAGAAACTTTTAATTCTGATTCCTGCAGGCTGTGCTGGCCTCTTTTACAGCAACTAACTACTACTGTATGAATGAGTCAAATTTGCCAAAATGACTTATGGAGACAAGTGCACACTTTAAAGAGGCACTAATTAAAAAAATACCCACTGGTGTCAATTTAAATACCATGAAAATAAACTGTTAAAAGTAGCTCAGTTACCATCTCATGGCTTTACTGAGAGCCTCTTTAATTCCAACTGGATGGAGTTTTCATGGCAAATATAACCTTTTTCATAAAAACACATATTTTTCATTCCCATTTTGGAGGAATTCAGGGTTTTGATATAATTAAACAATTTATGTTAATATTTGTTTCACATAAGCTATTAAACAAGCCCCCCAGAACAAGTCCTAATTGAGAAAGCTCCAAAGAGCCATACTGCTGAGATAAGCAGCAAATTTATACTGTTGATTTAGAGCACCCATCTACAACTTCCTTCCTTATTAGAACTCTCTGTCTCTTCTACAAAGCTCCCAGCTACGCTGAATCCCATTAAAACACTTTTCATAGCTCCTATTAGCCACAGTCATACAGTCCCCCTCCCAGCGTTAGAATGAATAGGTGGAGTCCAAGCAAGAACTTCTCCAAATTCTTTTGGCTTTTCAAAGGTTTTCTTTTTTGGCAAGGAATTCAGACATCACAGCTGTTCTGTAACGTAAGCAGATGTGACACCAAAAGGGGAAAAAATAGTTGGCGCTGAGAGGGTTATATCTATTTAAGGGGTTAAATATGCAATTACCGCTGACTAAAACCAGAGAGACATATAGATAAACAGAAGAAATGAAGTCCCCAGGTTCCGTTCAGAAGCCTTCATCACATTACTACTAGACAGAAAACTCTTTAAGTACCATTTTCAGATGTTAAATCATTGTTCTTGCAGCACATATTCTCACTATTCCTGGGGGAACAATATCTGAAGACAGCGTGCTAACAAATGCAATCCAGTAAACAGGCATTTCCCCTCTTGTTGTTAGTACCTTTGTGTTCCAGCTCCCAGCTCTGTCATCCATGCCTTCTCTCTGCTTTGAAGTTAAAGTACTGAATGAGCGTTGTCATCTATTATCCAGAGTGTGCATGTAGATTATAAATAAGAAATAAAAGTGACTTTCAGTACACTGCTTTTGCATTAGCAAGTTGCCTTCTCTGTTACCTCCTCTGTCCTTCATACTTTGCTACCACCATTATATTAGAAACCAACTTTATCTCCTGTAGGGTGAAAGATAATCGTAGAAAAAAGTATGTACACAGCACAGAAGGTTTATTATAACAAACACATGGTGCCTTTTAAGCAGGTTTGTAGCTTTAAATATAAAATCCTTAGGCCTTGTGTGCAAAAGTCCTTCAGACCCATCTGAGAAAGAAAATGGATAGGGACTGGGAAGCAAGATATGAGCAGGTAAAAGATGCAGAGGCAGGAAAATGGGATGGCTAAATAGGACTAGAAGATGGAGCATGAGAAATGGCAGACAAAGATGGGAGAAAGGAACAAGGGACACCAGGGCTTGCAACACCGGTGCCTAAAGTCACCTGAATACTGGAGCCAAACCTGCCACATATGTTAATTAAAGGACTTTTTATTTGCATTCTGGGCCTTGAAACAACAGAACACTATTAATCACACTAAAGTTTATTTGTGTGTACCGGGGGGGGGGGGGGGAAGAGCCTTCTCTAATACTGATCAATTATTTATATTTAAAATTACATGTAATGATCTCATTTATCTTATTTATATTAAGGCACCTGCCAAATATCTTTTCCATGAGTGCTAATGTAGGATTCTTTTTATTTCATATGACTGAGATTTTAACCTATGGCCCAATCCTGCGTAGAAATCTGCCTGTGGAGCACATGCTCCGCAGGTGAAGGGTGCTGTAAACACGCAAGAAGTGCATTTTCGGAACCCGTGGAGTAAGGCCGGCAGCCCATACTCTGCCTCCCGGAGTATTGCATTACAGAGTATTGCATTACATTGGGGCTGGGCAGCCCTACACCGGAAGAAGGGGATGAACGTCCCCTTCTCCCAAAGAGTCTCCAGGCCACGCTGGTGCAGTCCGGGAAGAGCTGAGGATCCTTACACAGGATCAGGCCGCTTGTCAGATTAACTCTTTTTTCTCTATAAAAGTCAGTTCCAAACATTCCATCACACCAGGAGACCTAACCCAGAATGGGGCTAGGAGGATACAAAGATGCTTTGTTCTTAATGGCGGGGGCCACCATGGACACAGAACAGGTGTAGCCCTTTCCCCAATAGCAACCTATGTACAAATGGCTTCTAGTCATTCCTGTGGGGAAAGTGTTGCATTAGGTAACAAGAGGAATAAAGGGTGGCCCAGGCACCTTGCTAGGAACCCACTGGGAAGGCAGTACAGTTGGCCCTCGCTATCTGTGGGGGATTCATTCCGGTCCCCAAGCAGATAGCGAGGATCCGCAGTAAAGCGAAATCACTTTAGCGCAGATACGGGGGTCACTGTAAAAAGCTTTTAAAAAGAAAAAAAGTTTTAAAATGGTGTTTCTTTCCTTTTTACAGGCAAACTGTTCCGTTTTCAGGGCTGTAGAGAGTGAAATCACACGCCTACAGCCACTTCCGGGTCACTGGACTTTTCCCCTCCCTTCCCCAGGCTTGCCCCAGTGCATTCTGGGGTGACCTTGGGGAAGGGAGGGGGAAGTCCAGTGACCCAGAAGAGGCTGTAGAAGCATGATTTTGCTCTCTACAGCCCTGAAAACGGAGCGGTTTGCCTCCAAAAAGGTAAGAAATGCCGCCCTCATTTTTTGCCATTTTTGCCACTTTCCGCCATTTCTTGCCACTCCCCGCTTCTCGCCGCTGCGGCCGCCTTTCCCATTTCCCCGCTTGCCTTTGCTTCCTCCCCACTTATTACCGCCACCGTCCTTCATCCCGACCTGCGCGGCCGCCACCTCTTCATCCCGACCTGCCGGCTGCAATATGGCAGGCCGGGGCTCTTCAGAGCCTAGTCTGCTGCGTTATGGCTGACCAGGACTCCCTGCGTAAGGCTTGCACAGGCGCATGAGAGCTCTCCCTTTTTCTGGGAGAGCCTCGTGCAGATGCATGGTGAGTCGTGACCTGCAGGAAAGCAACAGGCCTGGCTCAGAAGAGGCCTGCCCCACCCCGATGCAGCCTGGCCCGGGGGCCCACTTGCCATAAGGCAAGCTGACACCCTGGCCAGTCCGCCACTGATTGGAACTCTTCATCCCTCTCCTCCCATGTTTGCAAACTTGATAGGCCATTAGCTAGTTACAAATGCCAAAACTGAATATACATTGGGTCTAGGGATAAAGAAGTGATTGTAGTGTGAAACTTGGTTTCCTTTTTAGATCATTAAAAACTCTGTGCTCCCATATACACTTCCCAGATTAGATCTCCTCTACAGGCAATGAGACTTAAGGCATATTCAGATATCATATGTAATCTTGAAGTAACTTCAGCTGATAACATGAATGTGTGAAACAGCTAGCGTCAGCAACTTGATTGGTCTGTCAACATGAATTACTCCCTCTTATTACCTCATGGAAGTATGTATCCCAAATAGGAGTCAGGCAGGGAGGTGACAAAGGACAATGATCTACACTTACTATGTGTCACAATACAGAAGAAATATATTCATCTGCAATAAGTGGCATATGCAAAGGGCAGGGGGGAACACCAACTACTGACATTATCTAGACCAGTAGTTATCAAACTCCTACAGGAGAGTAAGGGAAACTTTAAGTTGTTGGGGACTCTGCGGAGACGGCACTTCCGAGGTTCCTCTGTGGTGGAAAAAGGGGTTATTTTCACTTACCAGGGGCGCGCCAGCCCGGTAAGTGACAAACCCCCTTTTTCCCACTGCGGTGGAATTGCCACGCCCTTTAGGGGGTAACGACTGCTTCTGGCTTTTGTGTTCATGACCACCAGTTTGAGGACCACTGATCTAGATAGATACCATATTTATTCCCCACCATTGGGGGGGGGGTTTGTATCTAACCTATCTTGTTGCTAGTTTAAGGGCTTGTGGGTTGCTCTTTTCTGCTTTGACAAGATCTCTCATTAGTTTATTTTTCCTGTCTTCTCAGCTCTGCTAACATGATTTTCATTGGGGAAATTGGGAAGCAATGGTTACAATTCATCCCCCCCCCACCAGCAGCACACTCCTAATCCAGATTAATGCCCCATCCCAGTGGCTGGGGATGCAATCACAGAGCTCTGTTGTTTCAGATGCAATCACAGAGCTCTGTTGTTCCATATGGTTTGGCCATATGGATTTATCCCATTTTACCACCATAAGTTTATGAGGTGTGTTAGACTGAGGGAGCAACTTGTCCAAGATCACTCAATGACCATCATGTCTAAATAAGGATTTGAAACCAGGTTTCCTTGGTCCAATTCCAGTACTTAATCCGCCTCAATACACTGGTTCTCAAATAACTAGGGTCAGTTTGTTGAAAGCCCTTCATTTAATATCCCCCTACCATATCACCTTACCTGCTCCCCCGGTACAGTCCTACCCGGCTGAAATTCTTTTTCACCAGGTCTTCATCACAATGATCCTTATAATCCTATTGTCTACCAAGAATGATAGGTTGGAGGTAATCGGTATGAAGACGTCCAAAGTGGAGGGTGTCCTAGATCTTTTGATACCCAGAGGCAGCCCATCTACTTTATGCTGCTTTCACCTATATGTTACCAAAGGGATGTCTGAACCTTCCATTTCCCTTGCTTGAGATGAGACAAAAGCAGTGTAGACAGGCAGTGTAGACAGGCCGCAGGACAGGGAGCAGGGGGAATGGGATATCTCCATATTCCTTGCCCTCGGACCTTCAATTTAACTGCTCCCCAACAAAAAAAGCTAATTTAATTTATCCTATAATCCAACATTCACTTGTGTCCATCAGTACTGCTTCATCTCTAACAAGGCTCGCTTTATAAAAATCAGTTTTTAGTCCCAATCCGATCGAGGTCTTGCACTGCTGGAACCAGCATCCCAGCAGCACAAGGCGCTTTATGGCTGTTGCAAGCTACCGGACTGCTACCGCAAACAGCAAGAAGCATGGCAGCAGCTATGGGAGGTCTCCACAGGTGCTGGTATGTTGGCAGCGGGGGTGGACCATGGGGGGAGGGGGGCAGCAGGGCATGTTGGGGAGAAACTGCAGTGTGCGTTGGGGAGGGAGGGGGTGGATCCGGCGGCAACGACTTGCGCTTGAATCCTATCCCTGTAACCCCTCCCTGGAACACCTCATGGCTTTCCTCCGACTTACACCAGCGAACTGGTTGATCAATACTTTTAGTGCTACAATCCTAAACTCGGCAGAAACTAGGGCCAGAATAGCCGAGACAACCAGGGAAGAGGTGAGCAGTCTCAATATAGCACATGGAGGAACGGCACTTTTTCTAGTGACCTTCCACCCTGTCACAACTCCCTGTCTCTTGGCCACACAGAATTTCTACTGCACACCAGAGCATCTAGCGCAGGTAAGGATCAGGAGTAACAAATTCCTCTTCAGTGCCTAATCCCTGCCCCAGTCCTCAATGCTATTAGGATCACAGCAGGATAAATGGAACCCTCTTCCATTAATGGAGCCCCTGAGGTTAAATGGAACCACTTTATTGATAGAAAACCTGCAGGCTCACTTCTCATTAAGACTTTTCCATACCATCCAATATATGGGAGAGTTTGGGTGGAGAAAATAAGCAGACCAGTCACATGCGTGAACAAACTGTAGCAGAATTTCTAACATGAAGTTATTCTTTTAACAAATAGGTAAAGAAACATAAGAGATTATTTGCTCAGCATCATAGCAACTGGATTCAGAAGTATTTGGCAGTAACTATACTGCCCCTATAAAAATGCAACTTTTAGTACAATAGGCAAATTGTTAGGGCCAAACAAAAATCACAGAATCACAACTAATGTGCACACACAACTTCCTTTTCCAAAAGGTACCATTTGCAGATACCAACCACTAAAGGATTTTTCTTGAAAAAACAAGGGAAACCTAAAAGTATGAGACCATCCTGGAATATTAGAAAATACCTTGATAAGTGGAAAGCAGTGCTAAACGACTGAAAGGATTACGTATATATATATATATTTGGAGGGATTTGCATAATAAAAATCTAGACATTGTCACATGCTTTTCTCCTATTAGCAGCTATGCTTACACCTTCCAAAATAAGTAATGTTTGTGTAGTCAGCTCAAGTAGTTTGGAAATCTGAATTTCTGGTTTCACTGGTTGTTGTTTGAAAAGCAGTTACAGAGAATATATGACCACAATGCAAGAAAATTGTCAAGAAGGCACCATTGTTGTCAAACAAGCCAGGTGACTCTCTGGGACCATTTATGTTTTTCAATCGCCTAATCATCTTTGAAGTGTTATGAATACATATTACCTCTGATGATTATGTAGCACCCATTTTTTTTCAAGCCATAGCTAAAATATTGGAAGGAAATTCAGTATCAAACAGTGCTGTTTGATACTGAGTAAAATAATGGGAAACTGATTCAAAAATGTAATTCTGACAAAGGAACACATATATTTTAATCACAAATTATAACCACAATTAGAATATAGGGAAAGGTTCTTAGCTATGAGAACAGGATCAGGGGCCAATATAAGCAGCAAACCACTAAAAGTCATAGCAAAATAACAGTTCACAAAACAAGGAACCAAAAGTAGGTTCTTCTGCTTCAGGAGAAAAAATGTGTATTTTAGCTTGTAATTTATGAATCCTGTAGCACACCTCAGAATCCTGTAGTTCCTCAGATGCAATTCTAATGAATTATATATTTTATTTATTGTGGCAAACAATTGTCATTTCATTCATTGGCTTGCATTCTAAATAGAAGAAACACAGCCAGTTAAAACATTTTGAAAAAAATGAAACACACCCCAGTCTTCACACAAGTTAAAAGTATAGAACTATGTGTAAAATAGCTTCAAAAGGTCGCTGCTAATCAGTGGAATTGGGTGAATAATTTTATGATAAAAGGGGGGGGGGGAGTGCATTTCATTCTACCCTATTGTGAAAAGGGTCCAAATGTTCCATACTGTACTGAATATGTGTTGTTCCCTTGTGCCTGTCAATCAAAGACAGCTGTTCCAGATGCCTAGAGAAAGTTTACAGTTTAAAGGATCATATTCTGTGTACCTAAACACAGTAGCAATAAAGGAAAACTTCTCAGACATAAAATGACCTGCTTTTAACTCGTCTACAAAATATATAAAGTGCAACATTTCTTGTACTTTCTAGAGCACAGTAGAAAATATTATGGTAATAAGCCCATATTTACTATATTGTGAGATATAATATACAGTATTTCATTGCCCCTGTCAGCACTATTGAAGTTACGAAAGAGAAAGGTAAACAATGAGAACCACATATTCACATTCTTCATTGCGCTCACAGAGCAGATTCTTGCACTGTCCTAGAAGCTGGTCCCCTGACTTAGAGAACACCTTTTCAGAATACAGGAGGAGGAGCTAGGGTCCGGTGCACCCGGTGCCCATGAAATTTTTTGCACTCCTCTCGAGTCTCAACAAACACATTATGTATAATATTAACTATGATAATAATTAATAATAATCCCAAAACATTCACAGAAATGTAACATTTCATCCCCCCAGACCCTTACAGTACACACCCTAATAAAGATGGGGGAGAAAGGTGGGATGTAAATTCAATAAATAATAAATAATGTATTATTAAATGGCACCGCCCTGGCAAAAAAACCCCGGAGGCCTGGCACCCTGGGGCCCCAGGTCCTCCCCTTAGCTATGCCACTGTCAATATAGAGTCACCAACAGATAACAGAAAATCTCTAGTTTCAGCTATTTTTATTTCTTTTGAGAATACTGCAAGAAAGAATTTTGCTTTCAATCCACAAAATACTGCTTGGCATTCTCCATTCATTTAGAAGAGACTTGTGGAAGGCTCTCCACTAAGCTGCACAAAAATGAAGAGTGACCATAATAAAAGTAGTGAATGGTGAAGCGCATCCTCAGATTACATATTTCAAATTCTGATCAGTTTTAAATTATTTAAAAGAAAATTTAGAAATAAAATAAAAGGCTTTTCTCTATAGTTAAGAAGTTCCATTGTGGATGGATCATCATTAAAGATAGTTTGGGTCCCTGATGCAGAGGTCAGCTTCCATCAAGGGTAATTGACTCCTGATCTGATCATGGACCTGATCAAAATCCATTTCCCTCCCAGCCCAAAGGTATATACATTTAACTCCTGTTATGTTAAAGGAACACCACCTTAAAGGAATTTATTTATTTATTTAAAGAATTTCTACTCCGCCTTTCTCCCAAGAAGGGCACTCAAGGCGGCTTACAGATAAAATCGTTAAAATACATATACACATTAAACTTTGTAGAAAAAGATAGCACGGGTAGCGCGGTCATAGTCAAAAGTGAAAGTAGCGATCCAGCTGATACAAACAATGACGATTTTATCCGGATAGACTGTAGCAGCCCAACACCTGGACAAACAGAAATTATTTAAAATCAAAAACTGGAACCCAAGGACCCGACGTTTCGTGTCTTAATCCAGACACATCTTCTGGGGCATTCCAATGCTACAGTCTATCCGGATAAAATCGTCATTGTTTGTATCGGCTGGATCGCTACTTTCACTTTTGACTATGACCGCGCTACCCGTGCTATCTTTTTCTACAAAGATTATTGCTGGTTATAATAGTTTCCGCTCGATAATACACATTAAAAATGATTAAAAACAAGTAATTAAAATAGTTAAAACAAACAGCCCCAGTGGGTCACCTATATTTACATTTGTTAAAAAGCCAGCCTACCATGTCAGACATTGAATGCCAACCTGAATAAAAATGTCTTGAGGCCCCACCGAAGGGTCTCTAAGGAGGGAGCCGTTCTTAATTCCAGGGGGAGGGAATTCCATAATTGGGGTGCCACTGCCGAGAAAACCACCACATATGTGGTTTTACCAAAAGGGTCTTAGGTAACTGGTGGTTTGTATTCCTAACAAGATGTTTTGTTGTTGTTGTTGTTGTTGTTGTTACTGGCCTTGACTAAGTAGAAGTTTTATTCTGAGCATACTAATTTCATAGTGTGAATTTGAATTGCATCTGCCGTCGCAATATTCTTTCAATAAAGGTGATCTGCATTTTCGTAGATAGAGCTGTATTTTTCACTCTCTTTCCATTAGTGCTTGGTTTTCACTCACAAACTATGAAAGGCAACCCACTTGAATTCTGGAACAATCTATTGCATCATAGATCAGTACAACAGTGTACCCATCTACTAAGAAAAATAGGGTTTTTTTTAGGTTTTTCACAAGATGTGGTGTTATTTCTTTTGGATGTTACAAATGTTTTATAACTTGTTTTAATAATTATTTCGTGTAAGCTATCTTGAACCATGGAAAGGTGGCATAAAAATGTTTTAGATAAAAATTGTTCCCACTTGAGTCCTCCAAGTTTGATGGACATGAGAACAGAGTGGTGTAGGCCCAAGCCATGTGCCTTGATATTCGAGATAAGAGTTTCTTATGTATTATGATTGCATAGTTAGTTGGAATCCTATCCCTTTCAGCTGTGGATGTAGAGGGGGAAGGGTGGCAGTTGTCTGATGTTGTTCCTTGACTTCAGTGTTAGGTAATACTGTCTCTTTTGCAAATGTAATATTGTGCTGTCACAGGAGGTGAGACTGAGCCCTGAGAAACTATTCCTCCTAAGCTCCACTGTTCCTTTGCCACATTCCAAAAGTTTGCCCATTTTTTACCCTTTCTGCTGGTGGTGCTCTACTACAGTAAGGTCCTGCCAGCAACAGTTGCAGCCTCCCAGCACAAGGGTATCACAATGCTGGGGCAACATGTTTTCCCACCTGTATAGTATTGTGCTCCAGCATACGGAAGTTTAAGACTGACTACATGTCAGTCACCTATATCAGGAATAATAACCTGAGGAAAGGAATGGTCTGTCAGACACCCAAGGTAAATGCCAGTAAAAGATTTAACGTACACTATAGAGTTCTTCAACATGCCATAGGTACCACACACTGTAAAACGTAGTTTGCTGAAACTGTGGTGGCAGAGAAGTGCATTTACAACTGTCAGGGTAATTTATGTGTTGAATGTACATCATCCAATCACACATTGCACAAGGACTTACAGTTGAACAAGTGACATGTCTTTATGGAAGATCATGTTTAAGCTGATTTGAAAGATTTGTCTATGTTACTTGACACCTTTTTCACTCATGCAAAATTTGTGGGTTTTCCCCACATTTATATAAAATCCTTTCTCCACGGCACTTAGGGTGATGTACATGACTCCTCCTCCTTCTTTTACCCTCACAACGATCTTATGAGGGAGGAACGTTCCTGTGAGGGAGGGAGGTTAGAGAATTTATAACAGGTGTAAAGTCACCCTGGAATCTTCATGACTGAGAGAGTATTTGAACTATGGTCTAAGAAGTCCAACACACTAAGTACTGCACCTTATTGCCCCTCAAAACGTCACCTGTAGTCACTGAGTGATGAAGCTTATGTGAGCTTATTCTAAGTAACTGAAAAATGTATGCCTTGTTAAGAAAAAATCAGCACCTGAATTCATCCATAATATATAAATAAATACAGGTTTTGAGTATTTTTAGTGTTTCTTAAAACAGAGCAAGAGAGAATCATAATGGCTAACAAAATGTACAAAGTGGTGACACAGATGGTAATGCTCAAATTACACTTACAAAGTGAAGTCTGAAAAAAAAATCTATTTTTGTACATTTTAATTGACAAGAAATATTTGGTGTACCTGGGCCCTGAAGCATGAAAATGAGCAAGTGTGAATCAAGTTTAAATTTAAAAGTACTGTGAAATGAGCTGTTCATGAGAGCTTCACAATCTACAGAGTAAATATTATTTTCATTTACAGGAAACTTTCTGATTTCTAGTACATTTACAGAGTCTCACCAGCAAAGCTGTTTTGAGTGGTGAATGGCCTACTACACCTAGCTGTCTCCACTTGAAGGCTGAGTCATCATCAGCTGCCGTAATGTTACGTTCAGTCTACTTTGCAGACAAAATTGCTTGTATTCAGTTCCAATTTGGAATTTTCAACTTCAGATACCCAGTGAATTTGAGTTGTCCTGTACACTTGGATCCATTGAGCATCTCTCTCTCTCTCTCTCTCTCTCTCTCTCTCTCCCCTCTCTGATGAGAGTACTTGAGAGAGCATGTACTTGAGTACATCTGGTAAAATGGACCTATGACAGTGTTTCCCAAACTTTTTTGACCATTAAACAGTTTATGCCATTACTGCTTGGATAAGCAAGGTGACAGAGGCTCCATCTTTTGCTGGCAGGGAGGGTAGGGTGTCACACAGAGATGTCCTAATATGGGGGGTTCAGGTGCGCAGCGCCCCCAGCGCGCTGCTTCCAGGGGGCGCCCCCCCAGGACCTGCCTTTGGTCTGGCAGGCCGCGGCAGCAGCAGCAGCAGCAGCAGCAGCAGCAGCAGGAGGTGGAGGCGGAGGCGGGGAGTGTTGTGCGCGAGCGAGCGCTCTCTCGCGCACAACACTCCCCGCCTCCGCCTCCTCCTGCTGCTGCTGCTGCTGCCGCGGCCCGCTGGACCGAACAGAGCAGGGGAGTGACAACAGAGCAGGCGGAGGTGGGGAGGTGCGCAAGTGCTCGCGCGCGCCTGCCCGCCTCTCCTTTCCCCTTCCCGGCTTCGTCAGTCAGCGGCCCAGCTAGAGGCGCGAGCTGCTCGCGCCCCAGCTGGGCCGCTGACCAACAAAGCCGGGAAGGGGAAAGAAGAGGTGGGCAGGGGCGCGCGAGTGCTCGTGGGGGCGCTCGGTCCCCGCCCCCACCCCAGGCGCCGGGAGGGCGCAGAACGCCACTGGTGTCACATAGGGTACCTGTTTGGACTATGCTTCAGCACTGGTGTAGATGCTTGGTGTTCTCACTGCCCTGAGGGACTAGCCAGGGCTGTGGATTCACAAAGGCATGCTTTGCGATGTCATCAGCACTAGGCACCTCAGCATGACAAGACACTGGCGACTTGCTGGCAGGAGGCGGGACTACTGCCAACGGAAGCGAAGGGGAGAGGGGAGAGATTAAAAAAAAGGGACTTGCCAAGAGTGTGCGGGGAAGGAAAGTGGAAGGAGAGCCGGAGGATTGGAAAGTGGGAAGAGAGATGGAGAGAACAAGATGAGAAGGGGAAACAAGAAGATGGAGAGCAAGAAGAAACAGAGAGCAAAAGGGGAAACAGAGTGGAGGGAGAGAGATGGGAAGCGAAGAGTGGATGAAGAAATGGAAAGATGAAGAGCAGGAAAAGAGATAAAGAGACCGACAGTGGAGAGAGACACAAAGAGGAGAGGAAGGCGAGCAGAGAGGAAGGCAACAGGGAAGAAAGATCGTAGAGAGGCACACAAAGGAGGGAGAAGGAGAGTGGGGATGACATGACCGAGAGAAACTAGAGGCCCCAGGCAACAAAGAGGAGTGGGCCGAGGGAAAGGAGGTGGGCTAGAGGAAAGAAGAAGCCAAAGAAGGAGAGGAGCAGAGAAGCAGTGAGCTAAATGGGCAGGGTGGAGGATCTAAAGGCAGAGGAGTACAAGAGGCCAAGGACCACCCTATGGGATGGCTGGGAAGGCAGAGTAGCAGAAGCCAGAGAAGGTAGGCATTCCTCTGAGCCCTGTCAAGGAAGCAACCAGGCAGGGGATCTGACCAGCCTCCTCCCACAAAAGAACAAGCCCAGTCTGCTATAAACACACCCCACTACCTTGCCCAGGGAGGTGCGAGGGGCAGTGGCCAGAAATAGGGCCTTCTCAGTCGTGGCATCAACCCTATGGAATTCGCTCCCCTTTGACTTACGAACTGCTCCCTTCTTGGACACTTTCTGGTGAGGCCTAAAAACCTTCTTGCTCAAAGAAGTCTTCTGAGCCTTTGCCTTTTTTAACATCTTGCTGGTACGGGAAGGGTGCTGCTGTTTCTATGATCTTGTTTTACAAGAAATGTAATCTTTTTAAAATCAATTTTTAGATGTTTTTATTAGTTTTGTTAACTATTTTTTACTGTTTTAAAATGTGATTACGTTCTGTATTGTATTGTATTTTTTATGTTGTAAGCCGCCTTAGGTCCCTTCGGGGAGAAAAGCGGGGTAAAAATACTGTAAATAAAATAAATAAAATAATACCTGGAAAAAAAAAAAGGATTGCAGAAATCAAGGTGATGTGTGTGAGTGTGCCCTAGTCCGAGAATGTTCTTCCCAAGCCTCTACAATGTGGACCCACCCCCAAGGGAAGCTGAAGGGACAAGACTTCCGAAGTGGTGGAGAATGCAGGTGCTGCATCCTTGCAAGGGGCTAAAGCTGCGGAGCCTGGCCCCCCTCCCAGCTGGTTGGCATAGGGGTTCCAATAGTGGGCCCAGGTAGCCAAGCAGCAACAGGTGTTGGTTGATTTAGCCATTTATCAAAAGGTCCTGCTTGGCTAGCTGATAGCCCATCAGATTACAATTCAGCAGCCCTGGTGGCCAATGGGGCAAGAGTCACACCCTACACCCCAGGGCTACCCCTATGAGCATGCTACTCATAGTGGATTATGATCCAGAAGCTTATATAAATATCTGAGAGGGCAGCCATGGCAGCAGGCTGGCCCCAGACCAAGTGGGCCCTCCAACTCACCCCTTGCCTTACTGGAGTTGCGCAAGAGGCAGTCAACATCCTCTCCCCAGCAGAGGCTATTGATTATGGCAAGGTCAAGTCCATGATCCTGAGTACCCTAAATGTGTCAGAGGAGACTTACCGCCACTGGCTACTGGCTACAGGAGACAGAGTACCCTGTAGGGGCAAACTCTCGGGAAGTGAGTAGCCATATATAGACCAACTGCCTCCACTGGCTGAAGCTACTGTGGAGCTAATTATTTTAGGACAATGGGCTGCCATCCTCCCCTTGCAAGGCTGTAAATAGGTGCTGTGCCATAACCAAACCACCTTGGAGGAAGCCGTATAGTTAATGGAAGCATACAAAGTGGCCACTTCTGCTCCTCTGCAACAACAGAGGGCTTGCAAAACCATGAAAAAACATCCTTTGATGGGCCTTCAAAGGCCCACAGGTCGCTCAGCTGGACTAGTCCAAAACCGGAACCGACTGGACCCTGCTTGTCCCTATTTTATTTAAATAAATACATTTTATTTTTTAAAAAAATCAATGGCCATAAGATATACATCAGTGGTGGCCAACCCGTGCCACACTATGTGCCACTTTATGTAGATAATCTTGAGCGTGCCACTTAAATAAAGAAATAAATATAAGGTAATTAAAATATTTAAAGCACAGCGACAGTGCAAGAAGAATAAGGCACAGCGGGGTGCAGAGACCTCCTCTAGTGTCACAGGCTTGGAAAGGTACGCTGGGGTCGAGAAAGAGAGAGGGTCTTCAGCGCTCGACTTGAGCAGGAACGGCAGTGTGTGCCACTTCAAAAGGCTCGGTGTGCCACTAAGTGGCACCCGTGCCGTGGGTTGGCCACCTATGATACACACCAAAGCTACTATCTTTTTTTCCCTTTTAGTGCAGTCTTTATATTTCTCCATTCTCAAAGCCTGAGCTTTTCCACTGAGAAACAAAATACATATTACACACAATTTTCTATCTACTGAAGGAGATATTTTGCACCCTTCAGTGAACATAAAATTGATATTATCATGTCTTAGTTTATATATCACTACTTAACCTTCAGATTAAAAGTTATTAGATTTGAATGGCTAAAAAGATATCATGTCAGCTTCTATAAATACTGGGTGATCAAAGAACTTGAGGGGGGAAGGCAAGAGTAATAAAAACTCAATCTAAAAGTGCTTTGCTGGTACAAGTCCCCATTCACTTCAGTGGAGTTGCACAGGTGGAAGGAGCTGTTAAGTGAGTCTGCAAGTGTATAAATGTAAATTGTGGTGGCAAGAAGCAAGTTGTTTTCTGATATCAGAGTGGGCGTAATTCCCTGCCAAATGATTTACTACCTACTCCCGATGCAATCCCAAAATACCTGTAGATTCAAGAACTCCAGACTCTAAAACTATCTATTAAGAAATAAATGGGAAGTCATGGTCCTTCACAATACTTGAAACCCCTTCACCTGAAGTGAGCTTCTCTGTAGGGAAAGACAGGTGAGCCAAAAATTGCCCCTCGTTTAACTATTACATCCCTAACAAGTTATGTGAGAGAGAGAGAGAGAGAGAGAGAGAGAGAGAGAGAGAGAGAGAGAGAGAGAGAATATCTTTATCCTCTGCATGTGCACGCATACACTCAAACACACACACACACACACACACACACACACACACACACACACACACACACACACACACACACACACACACCACCACCACCACCACATACTTGAAAGGAGCAGATAGCAATACAGTTGATCTCTAGATCAGAATACTATACTGAAATGCAAAACCAGATATAATCCGTAGGCCTTGAAAGCACTTCAGTTTATACCCTGTTGCAATAGCAGTAACAGTTTAATAATTATATTGTGTATCTTCTCAACACAGCAGTCTCAACATTTGTTTTCTTTTAAAGAAAAACAAATTCAGTCTAACTCAATTATGTCAATATGGGATAAAGATTATATTATTGTTATTATCAGAGATGAAGTGTGAGAGTTTTGTTCTCAAGAGATAAACCCATTTCAGGATCAACAGAGTCATAAAAACCTCTGCTGAAGTTTGCCCTTTCCTGCAGGGCTTCTCCCCCCCCCCCCCCCAGTAGTAGAAACTGTCAGTAGACTTGCACTAGTGCTAGTAGATTTGGGGAGTGGAAGAGGGGGAAAATGTATTTAATATTTTTAAAAAATGTTCATCTCATCCTATTATGAATTATGAAGTTCAGGTAGTACACAATCACATCTATCATTTCTGCTTCTACAAATCACTGAAAGAGCAGAGAAGGGCGGGGAGAGAAATGCTCTGGAACTTCTGGCTGTAAACCAGAATCAGGTTAATGCAAGGGCTGGAAGGTGGCAGGAACTCTGTGGTTAAATCCAGTGGCAATTGCACCCCCACCGCGCACCTCCACCCCCCTAATGACGCCTCTGCCCAGAACAACAGAAACTTATATAAATATTAATACTGCAATCCTATGCACGTTTTCTGAGGAGTAACCCTTATTGGACACAGTGGGACTCACTTCTGAAGTACTTATTCTGGTTTCATATCTTGACACTTCAAAAGATGACCAGTGACTTGTCACTGAGCGACTCGTTCAAAATAATGAAAAACTTTTTCCTACGTAAAGTGCTGTTTATATAAACTTACATTTTGTTTCTCCATATAGTGTCCATATAGTGCAATGCATTCTGGGCAAAACTGGGAAATGGAGGGGGAGCCGCATGACCCAGAAGAGGCTTCTGGAGCATGATTTCCCCTTCTACATGAAAATGTAGAAGGGAAAAATGAAGCAGTTTGCAGCAAAAAAAAGCTTAAACGTTTTTACATTGGCCCATGTATCCGCGAAGCATCCGTGTCGAGTCAAATCAGCGGATGCTCAAATCGCAATACGGAAGGCCTCGTGGTACTTCATTTTACTAATATTACTAATATTTAACTAATAGTATTATAGATATTTTAAAATATCTATTTTAAACAAGAGGTATTTTCATAAAATCTCCCAACAACTGAAAAGGAATATTGCCCCAATGCTTCAACTAGACTAGAGATAATACTAGACATTTTACAGCAATTGGAGCCATACATAAATACATATGCACAATCCCCAACTCCAGCTTCTCTAATAAATATTTTATGCTTTTTATTGTCATATTTTCTGTGGTATAGCATAACCTTCTCCCAGCCATGCTGATCTATTGGTACCCATGTCATGGGATGTGATGTTTCCTTCAAGCCATTTGTTGCTGCCAGAGCACTCTTCAGACATCTCATTTCCTTGCCAAAGCTTTTGTCCTGTCCTCTAGTATCTTAGCTCTACATCTTTCTAGGAACTATGAGTTTCCTTAGGTAACTCCAGTGTTCAGTTCAAGTACCCTCAAACATGATCCAATCATGTGCTGAAACCTTCCTTGAGACGTATTTTGATGGTGCTGAGGATTTGTATGTGGCTCATTCTTAACAAAACTTAAGAAAACTGCTTTCAATGCTTCACATTTTGCCAAAAAGGGTCTGTCTCAAAGCTCAAAGGCTGCTTCTGACACTACATATTTTGAAGCCTGGTGCAAATACCCATATCTTAAAGCACGCTTAAAAGTAACGTAGGAATCATCTGTTTTCCAGCAAAGATACACAGTCCACAAAATACACATCTTTGCTAGAAATAGATATGCAGATTGTCCTTTCCAGATGGTATTTGCTTGCAACAGTTGTATTCACACATGTCTTTCAAAAAGTAATGTCAGAAGTTGCATAGATTTTTTTTATTCTTTACCACACAGGTTTAATCTCTCTCTCTCTCTCTCTCTCTCTCTCTCTGACTCCCTCGCAACATTTATAGGTCCCATTTTGACACCAGCATTTATTGCCAGCATGTTGATAGGACTCTCACAGCATAGTCCTATGCATGTGTATTAAGAATTACACCCCACATATGACTGTAGCCTTAAATAAGCGAAATGAAATCAGCCACAAACAGCCCAATCCTAATTAAACTCCCATGCAGTGATGTAGCGGCGCTGATGTGGGGGAGATGATGTGGGGGAGTTCTACATCCCGTGGGGGAGTTTTGCATGCTGGAGGTCTCCTCGGTGTAAGGGGACATTTGTCCCCTTGACCGGGGAAAGCAGCAGTGGCAACGGGTCAACTCAGACCTGCGCCAGTTATAGTGCTGGCGCAAGTATGTGTTGATTTATGTCAGCAGATCAGGCCTGGAAAGGGGATAGGATACGGTGCGCACTGGTGCTGCCGATCCCGCCACCTCCTGGGCATGATCTGCCCACCCCACCCCGTTTCATCCCCTTCCCACCCTTTCCCTGCTTTGTTCTGCCCCTCCTGCGTGGACATACCTAGTCTGGTGGTGGGCATCCCTGCAGCCACTGGCACCAGTGCGAAGACTCTGGCCTTCCTGCCAGTGCGGCAGGGCCCTGCGCTGTCACAAAGAGCTTTACAGTTCTTGTGCAACAGTGCACACTTGCAGAACCCACGTTCCACTGGCGCAGCCCAAGAATAAGATTTGGCAAAAAAAAAAAATTACTATTTCAGATTATACAAAACAATAGTAATACCAGGTTCCATACAGCTTTTCCAACATGCTGATTTTATGTCACAAATCTGATATTTTCATTCCAATGCTGAACACAAGGATATTTATGTCAGGGGCCTGTCACCTGGGTGCATGCTTGAACCAAGACCTAGTACCAGGCTGAAGAGTGTACCAGACACCAACTCCATCCTATTTTATACATATGGCAAGGATCAAGACAAAGGCTAATGGGAACACCACTGATCTCCAAACACTAGAGAAGTAGGAAGGATTAGGATGGTACCAGAAATTGACAGGCAAACAGGTTTCTAGGATGCAGGCGAACAGGATTCAGGACACCAGTTGACCATTAGGAGGCAGGGAAAGAGAAGAGGACCATGCAGGCAGGCAAAACCAGCAACTTAACACCACCAGAGTGCAGACTCCATATAGTTGAGTTTACATGGGCAGCTACTGTAGAAACCAGGTGAAATACACTCCCACCCCCCTTCTTTAACCCCTGGTTCTCTGTCTGACCGACAGAAGTAAACTAGGGGATAAGATGAGATAAGTTCTTTTTAATAGAGGAACACATGCCTCTCATCCTCTTTGTTCACAGAAAATGTGCATGTTCCTGCAAGTGCAAGAAGTACTGGAATGCAGTGCTTTTCCATGAATAACATCTACAGAAGTGCTCAAATGTTTGCCTTTGTTCATGTTAATGAACATCTTTTGACAAAAGACTGATGGTAACTAAATATTTCCTTCTTTATTTGCTTTGTACATATACCATCAATGGTGAGTGTGGGTTTTTAAACAGAATTACAAATTAATTTAAAAATCCAAAAAGGATCAAGAAAAAACTTTGCATTTAGAACTCAATTTACTTAAAACTGCACCTATTTAATAGAGATACCACTGATCCTCTCATTACCTGTACCAGTTGCCAGTATTTCATAGCTTTGTACTGAATACATGGAATTAGCCTGAAACCATGTACTTGCTTTGTTGGCACAACATACAGTACTTGCTCAATTCAGATATCACACCAAACCAAAGTTAACCTATGAACTATGGCAGCATTTCTCAAACTGTGTTTTTTTAGTGGGTTGTGAAAAGCCAGCAACCCAGACATTTTGGCGGTAACACAATGACATCATCACGTCACCGCCAAAACATCCGGCTTTATTTATTTATTTGATCCCTGAAGGGATCCAAGGCGACTTACAACATGGGAAAGGAATACAATACAATACAAAAAATAATCACATTTAAAACAATAAAAACAATTCACAAAAACTAGTAAAAAACATCATCTAAAAATTAATAAAAACAGATCAAATTACAATTAAAACAAGAGCATAAAAACAGCAGCACTCCACCTGTACCAGCAGGATGTTAAAAAAAAGGCAAGGACTCAGAAGGCTTCTTTAAACAGGAAAGTTTTCAGGCCTCGCCAGAAGGTCTCCAGGGAGGGAGCAGTACGTAAATCAAGAGGGAGGGAATTCCATAGGGTTGGTGCCACTACTGAGAAGGCCCTATTTCTGGCCGCTGCCCCTCACACCTCCCTGGGCGACGGTACCCGCAAAACGGCCTTCTCTGATGACCTAAGGAGACGAGCCGGAATATATGGAAGTAGGCAGTCTCTCAGATATCCTGGCCCCAGGCCGTATAGGGCTTTAAAGGTCAAAACCAGCACTTTGAATTGGGCCTGGAAATGAATCGGCAGCCAGTGCAGCTGTCGGAGGAGCGGCCCGACAGAGTCGAACCGCCTATCCCCAGTAGGGTTGCTGAGTTCTGTGCAGTAAGTGGGTTGCAGGGAGGGAAACTTTGAGAACTACTGAACTACGGTTTGCGATCACCAGTAAGCAAAACAGTATCAGAAAATATTGTTTGAAGTAGGGATGCAAACCGTGGCTTATGCTAATTATGATTTGGTGTGATGCCTGAACTGCCAAACTATTGCCATAGCCATTGCATTGTCCGTAGAGGCTGCTAAACTATAGAAATGGGCAGGATGAGTAGATGAAAAGGAAAGTAGACAAGCACTGCAAACGATGGAGCTGTTCAGATATAACACCGTGGTTAGGCATTATGTGATGAATGATGTGACACGTTGTATGAGGAGCTTCAGGCCAGTCCACTTCCCTCATGTGCTGTGATTCCCTCGCTCCAATCCTAGTTTTTAACAAACCACAGTCTACCATTTTGTCTGAACTAACAAACTATGGTTTGCGTTCGCTGTGTCAACCATGATCACAAACCAGTATCAAAGGGAGGGATTTGTGAGACAAAGGGAGGGGAATGATTTCACATTGTGTCTGATCCACCCCTATGCTTAGTGCAAACCACAGTTTATAAAGTCTAAACTGAATCAGTCTGCATTACCTGGCACAGTTTACAAGCTCATCCTAATTTTTGAAATGTGGACTCTTTAATATTGCTGGAATAAACTCCTATGCCACGACAACAATGTATGCATTCATCTCTCCTGAATGTAAAAATCTGCTTTCCAGGTTGACAGGAATAATATGTATACATTTGAAATTTAATATTTCAGAAGCTTTTCTTGGCAGGACATGGTATCAATCTCATAGATGTGGCTTGCCCATTTCGCTTACCTACACAGTTGTTCTAGAATCCCATGTTTACTTAACATGAAACAACAGAACCTATTTTCTGGACAGAAAAAAATCCAGGTAGATGGCTTGCCTAAAATATCAGATGAATCTCTACTTGTAATGAAGAATACTACTAGCAAAGTACTTGATAAAGAAACAAAGAAGAAAGTACCCGTTACTGATATTTCAGACAATGCAATACAGTTGTCAAAAAGAATTGAGAAAATAAAGAGTTTACATAGCAATGCTGTCAAGAAACAGCAGCTTTACTTAGCAGCCATTCAAATTCATTGAATGAGAATTTTATAGCAAGCATTCTGTTAAGTGACCTGAGAGCATATGTTGTATAGGGAGAAACAACTAAACATTATGCTGTATGTTGTATGCTTGCATTGGCTGTTTGAAAACAACGTTTTTCTTTTCCTTTTCAGCATTTAACAGTGCCCAGAAGATCTGGAAACCAACGCATCGTGACATGGGGTTTAAGAGTTACTGGATATTGCTCTCTCTCTCTCTCTCTCTCTCTCTCTCTCTCTCTCTCTCTCTCTCTCATATATATATATATATATATATATATATATATATATATATATATATATATATATATATATATATATATATATATAGGGAGAGAGAGAGAGAGAGAGCAATATCCAGCAACTCTTAAACCCCATGTCACGATGTATATATATATGAGAGAGAGAGAGAGAGAGATACACACACACACACACACACACACACATACATACATACATACATACATACATACATACAAACATACACACACTATACTATACTATACTATACTATACTATACTATACTATACTATACTAGAGAATGAAAAAGCAAATATTAAATGTGAACGTTTTCAAGCAAGTGTAAAAAAGCACTTATTTCTTTTGACTTTCTGTTGCTCTGATTTTGATTGGTCCCTGTTTATTGGTAATATTTTATCATCTCCTATTCATTGACTCCTGTTTTTATTGTGGTTCTGGTGTATCTTAAAATGTTGTTAGCTGCCCTGAGTGGGATACAAATATTTTAAATTAATTAATTAACGAAATACAATAGAAGAAAATAAAAAAGGACAGAGCGCCATGGGCATGACTGTAATCTGTATGGTTAATTACAAGTTATATGCCAATCAAAGGTGAAACAGTTTATAATTTAAATAAAACTATATTGAATATGAATTTTATAAATAAAAACTAAAGACCTATTCCTGGACATTCCGTGATATACATATATGATAAAAAAAGGTAAAGGTGACCCGTGACAATTAAGTTCAGTCGTGTCCGACTCTAGGGTGTGGTGCTCATCTCCATTTCAAAGCCGAAGAGCCAGCGTTGTCTGAAGACGCCTCTGTGGTCATGTGGCCGGCATGACTCTCCTTGCCGCAGCGCGTAGCATGCGGCTGGAAAACGGAGCGCTGTTTACCTTCCCGCAAGCGGTACCTATTTATCTACTCACATTAACATGCTTTGGAACTGCTAGGTTGGCAGGAGCTGGCCAAGCAACGAGCGCTCACCCCGTCACGAGAATCGAACTGCCGACCTTTCTGTTAAGTGACCGCTTATGGTTCAGGTACTCGACAGCTTATGGTTCAGGTACTGGAAAGTTTGTGAATACAAGGCACATATGTCTGCATTTGGGGCTCTTTGACCTTTCTCTTTGGTTAGGAAAGGTGGAATAAAAATGGTTTAAAATAAATAAAATCATTTCATTATTTTGTTTCCAGGGCATACGGATCACAGACTTATCTAGCTGCTCTGGCCAGGCACTGGAAGTGGGCCGCAAGGCACTTTGTTTTCTGTCTGGAATGTATTGCTGACTCTTCGTAAGCACCCAAATGGGATGCCGCTGAGTGATGCCACACATTACATGCATGATTAAGGTATTACTTCACTCAACAGTGACCCCTCTGGTTGATTATGGAGGGGTTAGAAGGTGGTAGCCCTGTTGCTGATTAATATTTGGTGAAAAGAAAGAAATTGCTAGGTTCTGTACTGTTAACATGTAGGGTGCTATCTACAGATTTTTTTCCCTCCATGCACACCAAGAAAAAAAAAACGGGGGAGGGGGAAGAAGCAAACAGGACTGGAAAGCTGCACAATGCTCAGATCACACACTACAGTGCAATTAGCTCATTTTGATGTGAAGCCTCTTAGAAAGGAGGCTTTTGTGTTCTGTGTAGTTCCAACATATTTTACTGTTCTAATTCTCTTCCACTATCCTATATTAATCAAAGCTGTAACCCCTGTTGTCTTTGCACTACGATTCAGAATGTGCCCCTGGCAAGGAATGAGGGAAAAGTCAACAGGAATTAAGTTTCAGTGCAACTGTTTACTCAACTGTGGCCTGCACTTATTGAAATTTTATCCATGGTTTTGTGTGACTACTGCAGTAATGAATTCAGCATGGCTGTGATTTTCTCACTGATTGTATTCTCACTTCAAGTAAGAAATGTATAGGAAGAAAATGACTGAAATAACTGTCTATTGCATTTAGCATCATGCAAATCTCAAACTGCTTAGCTGTAACGGTCTTCTGTTGTGGTTTTTTCTTTGGGGGGGGCAACTAGCAAAGTTGGCTTCTTTTTGTTTTTCAAATGTGATTTCAACTCCTGTTTTTTCTACTGTACAACAACCTGCTGACAAGATCATCATGCACTCTAAAGAGTCTTTACACAGCTGCTGAAGGATTTACTGAAGAGACTTTAAGAATGCTTTCAGCATTACAGGAGAGCAAAACATTCGTCATAAACATACTTGTGGATCCACAAAGGCCCATCCTTGCTTCCATTTAATGATCCACCTTAAAGAAGCTTGGTGGTTGTTTGTTTAAGTACAGTTCTGATTCTTGTTCCTCCAAAGTGAGACATTCTATCCTTTCCCATCCAAATATTATAGGTTCATCCAGCATATTTTTTTTCAACCTAAATGTGTTTAAAAAATTGTTTTCCTGATAGAGGTTGTTGTTAATTTGTTCATAAATACGTTTTGCTGTAAAACAATATTCACATAGTTTGTGTTAAAAACTTTTACGTGTTGTCAACAGTATATAACCATATCAGTCTATGATGTTTGTATCTTTTTGATGAGTGAATGAAAAAGGTAATTACCCAGTAATAAGCATAACTTTCCTTTTACATTTGTATTTTACTTCCATAGAGGGCAAAGCATGCCCATACACAAACATATATTCACATACACAAACATATATCTGTACGTTTTCTCTAAAGTACTTTTTTTTTTTTTGCTGAAAACCCCAGTGTTTTTACACAGCTAGCTGTCTCACTCTTTTCCCTCTCCCCTTAGGAAGTAAAATCGTTATATTAGTTACAGTACCTGCTGTTGTTGAAGATGGACTAGATCTGCAGCACCAATTTCCACTGAAGTTGTCTCTCCGTTTGATCTCACTTCCCGTAGGCTACACTCTAGTAAGTGGTTGCCACTGCTTCCTCCATTTTGAATGGCTGAACCGTTACTTTTTGTCTCAGTCCCAGATTCTTGCATCATGACTCAAAAACCTGAAATAATTTAAGAGGAGAAAATGATAATAAAGCAGCTGTGAAAACACTAGTTGTATATAAGGGGATGTCTCCTGTTTTAAAGCTTGCCACAGTGGTAAACATTTGTCCTTTCCGTTCATACAATTTATTGTTTTATTAATAGTTGAACTACCAGTTTATGCTTATCTGTTAGTAGAGCTATATAATTTTAGAAGTAAATTCTTGTTCTAAATATAGCAGCATTTACTCAACAGCTTTTTGCTCTCAGAGTGAAAATATGTGTGTATATATATATATATATAGCATTTTTCCCTAAACAAATACACACAATCAATACTTAAATGTCCTTAATTGTATCTGAACACTTTGCTTGAACCTTACAAGACATTCTATGCAATATATTATAGACAGATTAAAAGAAACACACACACACACACACACACACACACACACACACACACACACACACACACACACACACACACAAGATTAAGAGCCAGCCTTGGTACTGCTTGCTGTGGAAGATGTTATGGGGGCAGACTTGAGGAAGGCCAGAGAAACACCCAGACAGAAAGTTTCATCCACTGTGACCCAGAGCACTAACTGTTACAGTGCAATTCTATTCATAACTACTCAGAAGTAAGTCCCACTGGGTTCAACAGGGCTTACTTTCAGCTAACCGGGTAATCCTGCATAAACGTGCCATAAGGCACGTTTACAGCACCCAGAGAGTACGTGTGGCTTCCCCGGACCTCAGAAGTGGCTCCATGCGTGGCTTTCCCGGGCCTTACAAGACTTCTGAAAGGTACTTCCGGTTTTTGGCTAAAACTGGAAGTGCCTTTCGGAGGACTCCAGGACACTCCCTGGTGGCATGGTACCTGGGGCCGAGCACCCTCAGCCCCCCCCCCAGCTATGCCAGTGGAATAGGCATGGATAGGATTATGTCATTGAATGTGTTGCATAAAGATGCACCTCTGCTGGCATGGGGAAAAAAGGTCACCTCTCTCCTATGTACTCTTTTCTGAGTAAGCCCATTGAACATGACTGGGGCACCCATGGCAGCCCAGGGAGAGAGAGGCAATGTCTACCTGGGTGGACCTTTCTCGCAGCTTGCTTCTCCCCCCCTGTCCTGTTCATCCCGGGGGGGATCCTTGAGGCAAGAAGTGACAGGACAGCCCTGCCCATGGCTTTCCCTGTTTCTGCCTCCACACACCCCGCCTCTCTCTGTCTCCTTTTTATGTTGGGGGAAGGAGCTGGAAATTGTCTTTTGTTTGGTGGGGGGGGGTCAAACAGAGTCATTATCATTCAATGAAGCTTTAATGCTTTGTGCACATGAAGCAAAGGCCAAGCCCAGCACTTCTGATGGTCTCCATTGTTTCATGGCTTTTGAACAAGCTCCCACCCCAACCAGAGGTTGCTATCCTGATTGAAACCCCCAAGTTCATGGCATTTCAAAGAGTTCTGGGTGAATCTGTTTGAAGGAGAAACCAAATGGGAAATGCCAAGCAACAGCAACACACATATCCTGTGACCTTAGACATGTTTTGAAAGATGGTCCTTCTGTGAACTGAGCAGGGGAAAGAAAAAATAATTGCTCGATGGAAGGAAGCCGCATGTTTCATGCAGACACTTTCAGCAAGGAGACCAATTCAAGTAGAATTTGCCAGAAAAATTGCAAACCTTCTCCACAACTTGGGCTGCAATTGTATACATACTTTCCTGGAAGTACCACTGAACACAATGGGTGTCGCTTCTAAGTAGACATGCATTGTGTAATATAAATGGTGGCATCCATGGCACCTTCTCCCTCCAGTAGGAACAGGATCGAAGCGCCAGAGGCGTCGTTAGGGGGGCGGGGGCCCAGGCATCAGGGTGTCGAGCTCTGGAGGGGGTGCACTGCTGCGGCAGCGCCGCTAAGACAGTGCACCCCCTCCAGAGCTTATTCGCTGTCTTTTTTAGGCTGCACGGTGCCTGGGAGGGCAGGAGAATCGGCCCTCCCACCTCCCCAGACTCCACGCAGCCTAACAAAAGCCTGTGAAAATGCCAGGGGTGTTACCCAAAGTTTATACACCCCCAAGCCCAGGCGCATCTTGTAGCTTCCGCGATGGTAGATTCCTCCAGCCAGCGAGACTAGGGGAGCTAGAGAGGCTGCAGCAAGGGTGCGCAGGCGCAGCCTCTCTACCGTCGCAGAAGCTACAAGATGCGTCTGGGCTTGGGGGGTGCCCAAACTTCGGGTAAGTAATACCCCCTGAAGGAAAAAAAATGTCGTGTACCCTCCTGGGGGCTTTTTTCACGCCGCTGTTTTGCTGCCAAATTTCAGTGGCGCAAAAGTGAAAGTGAAGCCACGCCAAGGGTGCGGGGCTTGTGACAGCATGAGGTGTGCACGGCAAGCCCCCCCCCCTGTGGGCGTGTAGCTATGCCCCTGTGAAGCGCTGATGAGAGACTCTCCGTTGGCTGTTCTGAAGCCCCAATGAGGGGCTCCCTCTCTTCTTCCCCCCTCCAATTCCAATCAGATTCACGGAGCAAAAGATTAAGCAAAAACTGTTTTCGCTGTTGTGTCTCCTATGCCACCACCAAATGGGGAGAACGAGTTCTGGTGAAGGAGGGCTCAACTAAGAGCCAGTCTAGGATGCTGTCTCAGCTCCACCAGGGACTCAAAACTCACAGATACAGTACTGACAACCATGTGAGTTTTGCAACCATACATTCAACCCCCCCTCCCCCATGACAGATTCAGAAGTCACAGAATAAAAAGTGAAAAGGTACTTGACATATTCCATGGGATAAAACTCACAGATAAGAGACTCATGTGGGTTTTGCATCCAAACGTGCAACACTAGAACAAGTCACACTTTTCATCAGCAACTAAAAAGAGGCTTGACTACCAGTACTGAGTGACGATTTATTCAAGTTGCAAGGACCTAACAGAAGCAGAAGAGATTAAGAAGAGATGGCAAGAATACACAGAAGAACTATACAATAAAGATCTGAATGTTCCTGATGACCACGCTGGTGTGGTCACTGACCCAGAGCCGGACATCCTAGAGAGTGAAGTCAAGTGGGCCTTAGGTAGCATTACTAACAACAAAGCTGGTGGAGATGATAATATCCCAGCTGAGCTACTTAAAATCCTAAATGATGATGCTGTGAAAGTGCTGCACTCAATATGCCAACAAATTTGGAAAACTCAGCAGTGGCCAAAGGATTGGAAAAGGTCAGTTTACGTTCCAATTCCAAAGAAGGGCAGTGCCAAAGAGTGCTCAAACTACCGCACAATTGCACTCATTTCACATGCTAGCAAGGTTATGCTCAAAATCCTACAAGCTAGGCTTCAGCAGTACGTGGACCGAGAACTACCGGACGTACAAGCTGGGTTTCGAAGAGGCAGAGGAACTAGAGATCAAATTGCCAACATGCGGTGGATCATGGAGAAAGCACGAGAGTTCCAAAAAACCACCTACTTCTGCTTCATTGACTACGCAAAAGCCTTTGAGTGTGTGGATCACAACAAACTGTGGCAAATTCTTAAAGAGATGGGGGTACCAGACCACCTTACCTGTCTCCTGAGAAACCTGTATGCGGGTCAAGAAGCAACAGTTCGAACCGGCCATGGAACAACTGATTGGTTCAAAATTGGGAAGGGAGTACGGCAAGGCTGTATATTGTCACCCTGCTTATTTAACTTATATGCAGAGTACATTATGAGAAATGCAGGGCTGAATGAATCACAAGCCGGAATCAAGATTGCCGGGAGAAATATCAACAACCTCAGATATGCAGACGATACCACCCTAATGGCAGAAAGTGAAGAAGAACTAAAGAGCCTCTTGATGAGAGTGAAAGAGGAGAGTGCAAAAGTTGGCTTGAAACTCAACATTAATAAAACTAAGATCATGGCATCTGGGCCCATCAATTCCTGGCAAATAGAAGGGGCAGAAATGGAAGCAGTAACAGATTTTACTTTTCTGGGCTCCAAGATCACTGCAGACGGAGACAGCAGCCATGAAATTAAAAGACGCTTACTCCTTGGAAGGAAAGCTATGGCAAACTTAGACAGCATAATAAAAAGCAGAGATATCACCATGCCAACAAAAGTTCGTATAGTCAGGGCGATGGTGTTCCCAGTAGCAATGTATGGGTGCGAGAGTTGGACCATAAGGAAGGCTGAGCGCCGAAGAATAGATGCTTTTGAACTGTGGTGCTGGAGAAGACTCCTGAGAGTCCCTTGGACTGCTAGGAGATCAAATCAGTCAATTCTAAATGAAATCAAGCCTGACTGTTCCCTGGAAGGACAGGTACTAAGGCTGAAACTCAAATATTTTGGCCACCTAATGCGAAGAGAGGACTCTCTGGAGAAGACGCTGATGCTGGGAAAGATTGAAGGCAAAAGGAGAAGGGGAAGGCCAAGGATGAGATGGCTAGACAGCATCACCGATGCAACAAACATGAAAATGAGCGAACTCAGGAAGATAGTGGAGGACAGGAAGGCCTGGCGGGATATGGTTCATGGGATCACGAAGGGTCGGACACGACTTAACGACTGAACAACAACAACAGGACAACGAACATATGCCAGAACCACTAACTAATTTGATACATTTGGATATTCATAATGAGGGTTCAGAAAACAAGTAATCCACTTATCATATCTGTGTGGAAACTCATGTGTGGAAACATGCCACAATGGTCAGCGTTTCTTTATTCACTTTATCAAGACAGAGAAACCTTCTTCGGCGCCCTTCTTATTATGTTACACTGGAATGTGGGAACTGGGACACTCAGGCTCCTTCCGGAGCAGCTAGGATAATGTAAGAAGCTCAAGACCATGTGGAAGAGCCTACACTGCTACAACTCCAGTACTGCAACTCAACTACTCAAGGGCAGATTTAGGAGCGTGGGGGGAAGCCACAGATCAGGCTCCTTCCACAACACCAACATAGGGTAAGAAGATCTCAGTGCCAAACTATGTAACAAAGGATGAAACATTTCACGTATATGCAAGTTAACTAGGAAGCTGCAGCTAAAAATCTGCCTGCAAGTTAAAATCAATATACGAATGTTGTGACTGGCTTATACCACTCAAATTGATGCACTAATTACATGGTAGAATTCCTGTTTTAAGGTGTCCACTGAATTTCTGCAATCAATACTTTCCTGTATGCAGGCTATGACAACCTCCACTGAAAAATTACTGTAAAGTTAAGCTTCCTTTACCTTAATGGTTCAGTTAAAAAAAAAAATCAAGGATTGGGTAATAAGAAACTGAGATAGTGCTACCACTCACTAGGGCAGAGGTTCCCAAACTTCCCCCCGCTCGTAAGTATTGGGGGGTGGCTACAGTGGTGACAGCACTTCTGGGATCACGCCACCGATGGGGGAACAAAGGTTTTTTCTGAGGGTCTTGCCAGGCCTCCAGGGGGGGGCAGAGCCTGTGGATCCCTCCACAGGCCTCCCCACACCTCAAAACGGCTACAGATCATGAGAAGTGTGGGGAGGCCTGTGGAGGGGTCCGCAGGGTGCCCACACTCTCCAGAGGCCTGGCAAGACTTCCAGATAGGGCTAAAAAAAAAAAACTTTGTTTCCCTGGCGGCGGTAGCCCGATTCTGGAAGTTGACTATATATATTTAATTTATTTTAAAAAATTATATCCGCCTTTTCCTATGCCGAAAGGCAAATGCACATATCCCTCTGTGGTTATGACCATGGATTCCACTTTCTGTGGAAGCTGACCAGCTGAATTGGGGATAGGCTATTTATTGACCATGGATGTCAGTGGCACCTTTCTGGAAAACATTAAGCTTTGGAGAGAACAGAGAGAAGTGCTGTGGGTCATATGGTTATCTGGAGTAGTACCCACATTACTCAAATCCTAGGGTCCCTGTGAAGCAAAGATAATTTTTGCTGAATCTCTGGAATTTCATGGGTGTTCCAGACACTTGTTCTAAATTTCCTAAAAAAATCTTACTAGCAATGATGAGAATTCCAACCTGTCAGTATCAATATAAGTAATCTCTTTGATGAACAGTACTGGTGCAAATGTTTTTCTTTTCTTCTTTTCAAAACAAAGCCCTTTATTTTTTACATTTGTGAAAGATTTCAAACTAACAAATAAAACCAGTCTTTATTCCAGGGCAGTTAATTAAAGTTGACCAAGTCAGGCAGAAGTAAATTAACTTGGCTGATCAATTATTTATATGAAGCAGAATAAATGCCCTTAAAGAACTTGGCCCAGTCAGTTAAGGATGTGTAAATTAAACTAAACACCAATTTACGTAATATACTTCTATTTCTATGGAGAGACGAGCTAATGTTAAAAACAGTCTGAAATAAGTGATAAAGGTCTAAAAGATTCAGCCTCTGGTAAGCACCCTGACAACCCAAGCCACATAATGAAGGCAAAGCAACGTTTAAGCATTTACTCAACAAGGACGAAGTTGTCAGCAATAACAGGACATTCTATTTAAAAAAAAAATTAAAATGGATCTCATTTTTTAAGTACAGGTGGGCCCCCATATCCACTGATTCACTATCCACGGTTTCAGTTATCCACGGATCGTGGGGACCCCCCCAGGCTTTTACTTTTTTCCCCAGTAAGCTTTTTTTCTTCCTTAAAGAAACAGGAAAAGCAGCCAGAGGCTGCTTATTACAGGCAAGTAGAACAAGACTAAGTACTAAAGAGGCTCTGCAAGGTTAACAGAAACCTTGCAGACCCTCTCTAGGACTTAAGTCTCATTCTACTTGCCTGTAATGGAGGCTGCTTCTCTGTTTTAAAGGAAGAAACAAAGGTTGCTGAAAGAAAAATAAGAGCTGGGGGCAAGCATGCCTGCCTGCAGGGGAGGCAGGGTGGGGGGGCCCTCAGGAAACCATGGAGGGGGTGTTCGCTCTTATCCACGGTTTCAAGTATCCACGGAGGGGCCTGGAACATATCCCCAGCGGATATTGGGGCCCACCTGTACATGAGGTGGAAGCAGCTTACCCACTTCCACCATTCATTACAGGCATTTCTCAGATGATTTTGTCAGACATAAGCATCTATAAGCACTGGTAGGCACTCAGTGGCCCATGGGCCAAAGTTAGTTTATAAACAACTGCTAAGCCCACCATGGCAGGCCAACTAACAAGGCAGGGTGAAGTATGGCTGCTCAAGTGACCTCCACAGCTAGTGTTCCTGCTACTCTACTCCTTCACATTTCCTGGTTCTATTGTTTGCCCACTACCTTAGAAAAGGCAGGGGCAAAAAGGGAATGGCAGTGAGGTGGTGCTGATGCCTAAGAGAGAGAAGTGTGGGGAAAGGAGGAGGGGAAGGAAGAGGAAGTCATGGGAGGAGCCAAGGGAAAAGCCATTGGAGTTCAGTGCCAGGAGGGATATTCATACAAGTGTTAAGTAGAAAAGAAAAAATTCAGAAACAAACAGGCTGCAGCACCAAAACATTTCCTGTAGTATCATCTTCCCCCAAAAGACAGCACACCAATACAAAAAATGAGGGCATCAACGAATGAAAAAGGAAATGGTGAAATGACTCGGTCCCTCACTCTGTGTACTTGTGCTCTATCCCAGGGGTTCCCAATCCCTTCCCGGCCGAGTACCACCTTCAGCGTCACTTTCCTTCTGAGTATCACCGGAAATGACTGGCAATGACATCATCACCAGTTACTTCCAGGTTTTCAGAGGCCAGAAAACACAGGGAGGAGGCTCTGTGCAGGTGGGAGGGCCCTTCTCACCATTCCCAAGAGGCTCGGCCAAAGGCAAGAGCCTCTTGGGAGCAAGAATGCGGAGTGGGATTCCAGTGGCCCAGCAGTCTGAGTACCACCAGCAGTCAGCCGAAGTACCACTGGTGGTACTAGTAACAAAAAGGTTGGGAACCCCTGCTTTATCCTGTATTTTCAACTGAACTGATGAACAGTGAATTATGGCACAAATGAAGCACTCTATATTTTGATATGTTTTAAATCCATTTATTAAATGGATACTGACAGTGGCGTTCCTGAGGTAGGGGCTCGACAGTAAGTCGCGCCCCGACCTACTACCGCGTTCACGAACTGGAGCGAGGAGGCCCCACCCCTCGCCGTCGGAGCCATTCCGTGTAGCAAAGCTGAATGGGCAGGGTCTCCTGCCCGTTCGGCTTCGCTGCACGGAATGGCTCCGACGGTGAGGGGGCAGGGCCTCCTTGCTCCGGTTCGTGAACGCGGCAGTAGGTCGGGGCGCGACTTACTGTCAAGCCCCTACCTCACGAACACCACTGGATACTGATTTAACACCCACTGATGCTCCTATGCTAGCATCAGTCCCTGACCTTTCCAGGGCATAGCTGTTCCACTCTGGTAAGAGGACCTTTGACCTCTTTGCATATCAATACAGTATCTTGTGGGTGTTTTCATATGCAGGGATATTGTATCTAGTATATCCTGGGAAGTAGAGCAAGAACGTCTGCTTGTGTTAGTGCCAGCTTGAGCCAAGCCACAGGTATAAGGCATACATATCATTTCAGGTGACAGGGCTAGAAGACCGCTGAGGTATTATTCCTTTCATGAACTTGTAACAGTAAATTAATTCACATGAATTCAAAATTCCATGTTGAAATGATAATGAACTGGTGGGAGGAACTTTTGTATGAGTAAACACATACAATATGCACAATACAATATGCACATACAATATGCACAATACAATATTTATTCAGAAAAAAAGTTCCACTGAAGCACTTATCAAATCCTCTTCAGAACTGAATATAATCATAAAGAAAATTTTGTAAAGCTTTTGAAAAGGCACTATAAAACGTTCTATAGCCCAAAGTAGGAGAAAGATAAGTGTAATATACTTCATGAAGTAGGTTCTTACTAATGCCATCATACATTTGTTAGTTTGTAGCACGACAGAGGACTTTTCCTGGGTTTTTCTCCTCTTTTTGGAAAGATAATTATTGACATTCTTTTTCTTGTACAGAGATACCAAGGTGCTAATAGGCTAATGTTATGCAATCTCATCTACATTAGCAAAGGAAATAAAGATAAGAAGATAGAAATAAATATTGTTCCTATATGTACCTATGCATGCACCCGTGTTTTTCTGTGGCACATATGTGCACAACACGTTTTGCATGATTACGGAGTCTATGACATTGGCTGCTTGGGTGGCATTTTGACTAGTTTTCCTCACTAATCAACAGAGCAGGCAAACTCATCATTTAGAATAGTGGAAGTTGTCTTACAGTAAACAATTTAGGAGACATGAATCAGCATCATAAACTACCATACATAAAGTTGGTACTGACCCTTTATGAGAGTGATGTTTAGATGATAAGAGTAGCAAAATAATAGAGAATTAATGAGAAACATTTCTACCAGAACTACGGAAAAGCCAAATAGTACAAGGGAAAATAATCTTGCGTTTGTTTGGTGTGTGTGAGTGTGTGTTACCTGAAGCATGTGTGTAAGCTAACAGGATAATTTAATGAATTTAAATTAGTAGTTGAGACTTCAAAGGCTGGGGGTCTTAAAATAAAGACTGACTTGATAAGATTTTACAGTACCAAACAGAAAATAATAATAATAATAATAATAATAATAGCAGCACTTTGTTATATGAGACCTCACAAAGCTCAGGAACAATGCATACTTGCTGTTACGCAAGGACCATCCTCCTATACAGAATTTTCATAATTATAACAGAAAGGCGTAAATTTTCTAATGCATGGCAGCTCAAAAAGTAATCAAGAGAATGAGCCTGAGGGCTATTTTAATGTATGCAAAGCTAGTGACCCACAGTAAATGGGAGGTAGGCTTCAATGAATGCAAAGTAATGCACACATACTAAAGACCTGGTCTGATGAGGGACGGCTAAAATTAACACCCAATTAATTTCCAAATTGACAAACAAATGAAACCCATAAATCTACTTTCTCATTAATTTTCTTGTGGTATAATTTAAAGCAGTAATATGAGGGCAAAAACTGAGCATTATCCATCATAAATATCAAAAAAGATAGCACTGTAACACCATAAATTATGCATATTACCTGTTGTTAAAAATGATTAATGTATTATCAACTTTATCACACACTGTCTATGTCTAGACATATCTGAAATCTGAAATTTCATTTAGTACTTAGGGAGAAAGGGGCTCCGGAACGGATGAAATTATCAACAGCACATTTCCAGGCTGGCCCCGTGACACAAAGGTAGCTTCTCATGCTGTCGTTTGGGAGTTCCAGGGTCAGACTTGGACTCGTCCCAAGCTTTGGGTCAGAGGAGGTTGAGCATATTGGAGAGGTGATGCGCTAAACCTCCCGGGGGAAGTGAAACAAATCACAGTGCGCTAAGAGCATCCTTAGCAGCTGACCCAGAGCCTGGAACTGGCATCTGTTTAGCAAGGGGGCTGGTCACCTCCTAGGCTCTCTGGCTTGCAAGGAACGCAATGTTCAGTGATGTAGAGAGATGGGGAGGAAAAGGTTAAAAACAAAACCCATGAAGATAACAGAGAAGAGGTGGAGATCTAATATAAATCAGCCAAATCAGTTAAAGAGTCAAGAGTACCACTAATTGCCATAAAGATATTTCCTTGTGATCACACAGCTCCCTGGAATTTCTCCCAATTGATCCCCAAACAACCTATCGTTCTTATAAGAAGCTTTAATTTGAAATTACACTTACCCCCCCCCCATGTCTCCTTATACTTTTTCAGCTGTCCCCTATCCAGCAGAGCTTGCTTGATACTGAATTACATATAATAGAAAACCATCCCTTTTCTCATCTTTAGGACTCAAATAGCAATAGGTATGCAATGGTATGGTTATGGGATCTAGAGCCACTGAGAGATTGCTTGAAGGTACTCAAACTCAGTAAACTACAGGAAAAAATGATTGTTTCACTGCTGAATTTGAAATGTAAGGCAAGTACTGTAATGTCCTTGAGAAGAGAGTCAGGAGCCAGGATTCCTGAGTTCTACTGTTTCCACAATTATGCTTTCTGCAGTCTTGAGAAAGTTGTTTTAATATTTGCATGGAAACTCTCAGTGGGAATCTCATCCTTAGGTGGTAGAAAAGAAAACATTGCAGTACAATTGCAACCAAAATGGCACCCTAATTTCAGCGAATGAACATTCATCCAAGTTCAGACCCTTCATCACTGAAAATCCCTGAATCTCTGTAACGATCATGGCAGAATCAGGAAATGTTACCTAGCACACTACAACAAAATCCCAAGACTATGTGGGTCTGCTGGAGGTATCTGGTAGGACAGTGGTTCCCAAACTTTTTTGACTGGCGGCTCCCTTGACCTCCCTCGCCGTTAGGTGTGACTCCCCATTACAGTGCATGGACACTCTTTACATGCTCAGGCACCCTTTCTTATATGTATGTGTATATTCCCAAAACGAGCCCTAAAGTGGATTTTCCATGCTTATGCTGAGTAGCAGCTAAGCCAGGAGTGGGGTTGGGATGCTGCCCTCCCTCCATTGGCAGGCCTGAGTAGAGGGCACTGATGTTGTCTGTGTTAGTCCTATTCATGGCAAGAGAAACATCAAAGCATGGGAGGGAAGCATTGCTCATGCCCCACCCCAGTTGCATGAGAGAGAAAGAGAGAGAAAGCTAGCTCCTTTTGGTAGCATCTTTGCAAGATGAAAAACAGATTCTTATACTGCCTGGCAGTTTCCGGGGGGGGGGGGAGGGGGGTTGTCCCAGCAAATAGAGTGGGGAACTAACTTAGAGGTGGGTCAGAAAGGAAGAAGGAGAGAAATCCTAATAATTAATCAACCAAACTAAACATAGAAATCAAAGACTGTATGTAAAGCAGAACCTGCTCTGTACATTTTCAATTGCAGTTCTTGCATTTGTTTTGTGTTTGCTTTATTAAAAACATTCAACAGAAAGAAAATACTTTATTTGCAAACCTGCAATGTCTGAATGAAACCTGAATGAAAATACCTTATCTGCAAACCTACAATGAGAGAAACGGGATGCTGTCTTGTCTCCAGGAGCTTGCTGTCTCCAGGAGCTCAGCTTGAGTACTTAGCGGCTTATCAATTGTTCTTTAACATAAGATAAGCAAGGGCTTCCCTCACGCTGTGGTTAAAAACAAGACGTGGAAACTGCCTACAAACCTGAAGTGTTTTGAAATTAACTTTGAGTGACCTGATGTGAAGAGGCAGCTTTTCCCGGGTCTTTGTTTTTGCTCTCTCTCTCTCTTGCAAGCAAGAATATGTGACGCACTTGGGAGTCGCGCCTCACACTTAGAGAACCTCTGCTGTAGGACATTCTTAAAGTGTGGGGTCACGAGCAGCCTGGAAGGGAGTCACAAAGCTCTGAAGAATTAAAATACAACATTGTTATGTGAGTGAATTGCCTTGTCCACCTGGTGGCTGTTGCAGCTGCACTTGCCTGTCCGCTTCTCCTCTCTTCCCCTCCCGTGCCATGCGGACCACACCAACAGCATTCCATACCTCTTCTGGATGAGGCGAGTGGGTGGGAAGATTTAGCCAGTCTACAGCAACACAGTGTGAGTGGGGGGACTGGGTCACATAAATGTATATACAGTACTATTTTTTGGAGATTGCAGTAACAAAGATTGAGATAATAGCTGTAATACCTAGGAGCCTAGTGCACATTGCCTTGAGATCCACAATAGAAGGACAGTGGGAATGAAGGTGGGATAAAAAGGTAAATGTGACCCCTGACAATTAAATCCAGTCGTGTCCGACTCTAGGGTGTGGTGCTCATCCCCATTTCAAAGCCGAAGAGCCAGCGTTGTCCGAAGACGCCTCCGTGGTCATGTGGCCGGCATGACTCTCCTTGCCGCAGCGCGTAGCATGCAGCTGGAACACGGAGCGCTGTTTACCTTCCCGCAAGTGGTACCTATTTATCTACTCGCATTAACATGCTTTGGAACTGCTAGGTTGGCAGGAGCTGGCCAAGCAACGAGAGCTCACCCCATCGCAGATTCGAACTACACTTCTACAAAATGAAGATAAAAAAATATTTCTCTAGTGCAGAACTGAAGAATATTGGTGACACATAATCTGGCCCTGGTGAAGGTCATATTCACACACATATGGGTGCGCACACATGCACAGTGCCAATGAGTTCCATTGTAGATGGCTGTAGCATTTGGGCGTTGGCAGCCTTGTTGGAACAAGGCCCAGTGCAATAGAAGATTCCAATGAAATCAGGAAGCAGGGCACAGCAACAGAATGGTCCAGCAGAAGCTGGGTAAAAGTGCCATCGCCTTCAGAGGTGAGGGGGTTGCGGCAAGTAATAGTGCCTTCTCAGCAGTGGCACTGACCTTATGGAATTCTCTCCCTCTAAACTTAAGAACTGCTCCCTCCTTGGAGGCCTTCCGGCGGGGCCTAAAGACATTCCTTTTTAAACAAGCCCTCTGAGTTAGCCACCCACCCTAACTATTTTAGTGGTCCAGCCCCTTTTACTCCTGGTTTTTTTTTAAACTTTTTTTAATTATATGAAAGTGCAAAGGAGATGAGAAATTGAACCAAAGTTGAGGCCATGCATGAACCAAAAAGCTGGATGTAACATTACTGGATAAGGATGTAATAGGAGCTTTATCAGAAGAGTAAAGTAAGTATGAAGTGCAGTGCAGCATAGCTTCCGCTGTCAAGGTCTGGCCGGCCCGTGTGCCAGAATAAAGGCAAGTGGTAGTGGGAAAACAGATAGCAAATACTAAACAAGGAAGAGCTTTGTGACTGCTGATATAGGACCAACAATTCACTGTTAGCTCAAGTGGCGAGCTTTGCCTTAGAAACCTGCTTCCTTGTAGGAATTCACATGGCTGATGTGATATCAGCGTTCAGCTTGATTTCCAATAGATATCCACAATAAAAGTTCCATGGGAGTTGTACAACCTCACTGTGATTACCTCTTAGCTCAGGGGTGGCCAACCTTTCAACATGAATGCTCCTCCTGGCCCTTTAATGGCTGTATAGGCGAGGGCATTTCAGCAGGTGCAGCTGGTGGAGCAGTACCATCGGCACTTGCAGCTGTCAAGATTCTGTCTTCTACACATCTCTTAAGAATACAGAGGCCCTAATGGTGGAAGGGTGGCCACCCCTGTCTTAGCCAATACTAAACCTGAAATATGTCTAAGCGCAACTGACATACCAAATTAACAAACCAACCATCTGCTCAAGACCACCTCCCTACCACTCACTCCTCCACACCCGCACCAGCCCTCCCTGAGCAAACATGCAAAGCTGTGGATGTTTTCCTGTCTGCCCTTTCCTCCCTCCTTCTAATGACTTGCTACACTAATCATTAATTGCTATGCTAATTATTAATCAGGCACATCGACAAGATAAAAACTATTCCTTTCTGGACAGAAAGGTATCTCTCAAAGCCCTGAACCCATAATCAGTGCAGTAAAGGGAACACGGTAGACACTAACATACAAAACATTAATGTAGTAGAGAGTTGCTTACTATTTTCATGCTGAAAAAAGAATTTGCTTGCAAAGACAAATGATACTTGTGAACAGAACGATCACCAGATATGACACTGTAATTTTTAGGTATATATCAGATATTTTAAGTGTACACCTACATATAGGTAAATCGTGAATGCAACAAAAACCTGCTTGCAAACTGGTGATCACAGACATAGACCCATGAAGGAGACAGTACTGCCTACAGATCTCTGTCAATTGTACCCTCAGTGGCAACCCTGATTTTGCTTTTGTGTAATGGGAGAAACATTTCTGAACCCTATTTAAGAGTTTTCTTTTCTTTTATGGAGTGTGGGGACATACATTGCAGAAGGCCAAAAGAAACAAAATAAAAGCTACTACCTAGCTAGTACATGTCTACCTTTCACAGACCACTGTGAATGATCATGTAGTTTGGAGAAGCTGTATCAAAACTTTTAATATAGAGATGCCCTAAATAGCACTTTCAGAAACAGTCCTTTTATTATTCTATTCTACTGTTATTTCCTTACAGCCAGTCTTATGCATGTCTACTCAAAAATAAGTCCCATTTAATGGGACCTACTCCCAGGTAAGTGTGTAAAGGACTGCAGTCTTACAGAGCAATCCTGTGTAACTTTGCACTGGTGTAACAGTAGATGCACCGGTGTAAGTGCACTTACGCCGGTGCAAAGTTACACAGGGTTGCGCTGTTATTGTCTTTATTTTTTCTCTCCAAGCTTCTTCATTACTCACCTGTTCTAACTTTAGTCTATGCCTATACTTGTGACTCCTACACTGCAAAACCACCAGCTGAGGGACATTTCATTCAATTACACATTCATGTGGACAAATGAAAATGGAAGAACAGAGCAGCCATTCCTGTGGCGCTGGTAGGTGGAAAAAGAGCTGCTATGATCGTAGAAATTGCTGGCAGTCATATCGTGATCATTCTGTTCACATGTTACACTTCTCCATGCAAGCAAATGCCTGAAGAAGGGCTGCTGCTGCTGCTCACAAGGAAATTTAAAACAAACAACTCAGTTATATGAACCAATCTCAATATTATTAGCTTTTTTAATGTTAGCAGTACTCTATATGGATGAGAATTTGGTGGGTTTCACTTTTAAAGTGCCTAATTTCTGAATTTTCTGAAACTTCGTTGAGGCAACTCGAAAAAATGGCTGATCCAGAAATCTTGACAAAATCTTGAGATATAAAACTCTTTTTTTTTCCATTACCAGCAGTCCGGCCGTATGCATGCTTACTCAGAAATAAATTTTACCATGTTAGGCTAACTCCCAAGAGTGCATTGTATTGCAGCCTAAGTATTTTAGCCTTTCAGATCATAATAATCTCTCGATGGTCAAGTGGTGCTTTGCAAAACTATGGCACTATATGGTTTCTCATTCAATGTTTTCAATGTTTTCTTTATTGTTTGATGCTGAAAGAGAGACTGATTCATCATGGAGATACTAGTCAATTAATGACTGCTTGCCTTGGCTAGGCCACACACTTCAAGTGCCTTCCAATTCACCTCAACCCCCATGACTGCTCAAGCAATCAAAACGAACAATATGCTTCAGATCATTATGGCATGTTAGAGAATACCATCTATCAGGATTTTGCAAATGTTCTCTTGTCTACTTGCCTGAATAACTAACAGGTCAATCATCTATCTGATACTTCAAAAACTCCTTATGAACTTATATTTTGTTTTTGTATATTTTAAATAGTTCTTCCATCAAGTTACAGACCTCTGTATTAAACATAAAAAGGTAACATCCACTTTTCAACATCTGCTTCTCTACAAATATTCACTCTTCTGTTTCCTTAGGATTTAAAGTGTAATGCAAATAGGTCCTATCTAATATTAAAACTATGTAGAGTAACATCTACTAAGCTAGACTGCTTCAAAATCTCATCTCACTTCAACTGTACAAAGCCCCACACTTGGCCCACTGAAATCAATGGAGAACACTGTGTTCTATTGCTTTGTGGATGGTGCCCATAACAAAGGGGGGGGGGTTTGAGGAAAAAAAGAAAAGAAATCAAATGCTGTCCTCCACTCCTAAGTTCTTTGCAGAACAGTACGAAAAGGAATAACGACGGCTCTAGCTTTACCCTGTTATGATTCCTGAGAATTACGGAAGAAATGCGATAGCACATAACATTTAAAGATGTACATAGTCTTTCAAATGTAAGGTTCCTGCATAATAGCACATGGCAAGCAAGCACACACACAAACCAAAAATCAAAATGCAACAGGAAATGATATTACAAATTTAAATGGATTGTTTTTACATTTGCCATCCTTGTGAGAGTTTCTCCTCTAAAACATTTCTTTTTCTAACTTCATAGAACAAACAAACATCGATACCTTGTTAAAAGAAACATGCAGAAATATTCACACGCACACATTAAATAAGACAGCACAAAACTCACAAACACAAAATCACTATATATCGTTCAAATGAGGTTCTTTTTTTGATGATTACCTTGTTCATAGCCCTATCCTTTTGTCCTAGACATTTAAAGTCCTTGTTTGATCCACACAGAATTTTCTAGCCATCAGATGCTCTATTAGTGTGCTAGCCGTCTTGCAGGAGTGCTCTCTCCCTTCTGAAAAAGCAAACAACTGGATAGATATCATTACACTAAGGAAATCTCTTGGAAAAAAACCAAACAACTTGCTAATCTTTGTAGCCCCTTCATCCAAAGGTAAAGATAAGAAAAACAAACCTAAGTCAGTTTCAACCACATTCCAGGGACAAGTTCTCCTTTTCTTCTTTATCAAAATCCTAGCTTTTAAAGGTTTTTTTTTCCTCCAGACCTTGCAGGCTAAACTGCTGCTCACACCCGCAAACAAAGCAATATTTGTTTAATAACTGATTGCTGCCATGGGTACAGTAAACAAGGGCCCTGGCGTTTGTGTTTATGAACAAACACATCATCCTGCAAGAGCAATTTAACATTAACCAGGTGGAATAATCAACAGATTTCATAGGTGACACTCAGGGCAGGACAACTGTAAACAGAAGAGGGAGGAGAAAGGGGCCACTTGCAGGGAATCAAGGTTGAAGCAAATGCATTGCAGAGTAAACAGCTGGGGAGAGGTCAAGACAAACAAACAGTCATCCTCCTGACATTTAGAAGAGCAGGAAGGTTGTATGTAACACGCATCAGCTGCTGACCACCATGAAATCAAGTCAGTCGGGGACCAAGACTACCTGTTTATACAGAGTCAGGTTGTTCCTAAACCACAACCTGCAGTCAATCAATTGGTGCTTTAGTTATCATACTAACTTGAGAGATCAAATACTATTAATTTCTCTCCCCAGCTTTACAATTTGAAACAACACTTCTGTAGACAGAACTGGGAAGCAGGTGGTCAATTTTAAAATATACTGCCTTTATAGAGAATGACAAGGTCTCACGCCAGGACCTGAGGATCTTTGGAAAAGGAAGAAGAAAACCCCAATTCTGCACCCAAAGCCCCAAAGGTTGCAGCTGCAGTAAGTGGCATCAAGTATGAGGAAGATAGGTAGCAATGCTCAGGTCAACACCAGAACAGTGCTCTTTGAGCATGTCAGTCAGCAGTGCTTCATTTTCATAATAAGAGTTGGCCTGAAGAGGCATCATTGAGGATTCTGAGGATTGTGACGGCGACGGAACAAGTGTTCCATCGCTGGAAGCAGTCGCAAATGTGCCGTAAAGCACGTTCACGACTACTCTAGAGCAAGGGAGGCCGGTGCAGAGGCCAGCCTCCCTTGCTCTGTCGCTGGAACGCCCGAGCGGCCACTGGAGAATGCAGGTAAGGATCTGGCGGGTGCAGGGCGGGCAAGGGAGGGGGACCATTGGCCTAGCCGGCCCGGGAGAGGCGGGGGATAGCCTCGGCCATATTCTTGTCCCCGTCGGGCGGCTAGGCCATTACACGGCCTCCTCCGACTTAAATCCGAGGAGGCCGATCAGGCCGGCCTGGAGTTACACCCGGGGAAGGGGACAAGCGTCCCCTTCCCTGAGTAGACCTCCAGCCCGGCAGCAAAATGCCGGAAGGGGCTCAGGATCCAGCGGGTGGCCGTGAGCCGCTGGCCGGATCCTTACACAGGATTGCGCTGTGGATCAGGGAAGTTCTTTGGCTTAATCCCTGAAGTTTGGGAGTGTTTGTGGCTACTAGCAATGCATGGAAGGCAGGGCAGTGCTGATTTATAAAGTCCAAATAAAATTGATCAAACTTCCGATGAAAACCGCAAGTGGGCTTCAGAACACAATCGCTGCTATTTAGTGTCTTGGGGAGGCCTGCGGAGGCAACTGGCAGGACAACCAGGTACGTTGAAAAAAGCGCTTTTGGGTCGGGGGTAGGCACAATCCTGGAGCGCTGCCTCCGACATTGCCCCACCCCCACAAAGCTCCCCTGAGGGACCGTGAGAACTATTAGTTTAGACTAAGGGTAGTTCTTCCTAGGTGTCCAAGACAAGACTGCATGTGAAGAGCTGTAGTTAATGCAAAAATGATAAAATAACCATAAGAACATAAGAAGAGCCCTGCTGGATCAGGCCAAAGGCCCATCTAGTCCAGCTTCCTGTATCACACAGTAGCCCCACCAGATGCCTCAGGGAGCACACAGCCAACAAGATAACCTGTTTCCTGCTGCCACTCCCCTGCACCTGGCACAGAGAAAACCTACTTCTAAAACCAGGAGGTTGCTTATGGCTTGTAACCTGTGATGGTCTTTTCCTCCATGAATCTGTCCAAACCCCCTTTAAAGGCATCTAGGCATTTAAAGGCATACCAAGATTTGTACTTGGAAATATACAGTATATATATGTTTTCAATGACCACAGCATGGAAGACAGTTTATCCCAGGAGCCCTTAGGGACACATAGTATTTTAAAACCCACAAAAATACTCAGATAATTTGTCCACACTCAGAAAGTCAAAATATGAAACCTACTACAAAAATTATCATGTACAAACAACCCACTATTTTTCAGCATAAGACACCTTCATGTTGCAACTGAACTGCCTCTCCTGTGGTCCCTTCCAGCACATAAAATCACAGTTTATTCAATGCAAAGTAAGTACTGTATGATAAAAACTACAAGCATATCATTCAAATGCTTTATTGGTCAAATAGATGGATGCTTTTATTAGTTCAACCTTTTTTGTAATGGAGTGCCACTGATGACCCTGTGTTATCCTCATTCCCTGCTATTAATCACACGCCTAAGAGCTCATTTTGCTTTAAAATCTTAAGAAATTGCTATAATTTAAGGACATGGTGTCTATCTAATGGGAAATGCTTCACAGATTGTATCACTTCTTATAACCATAGCTTAATAGCAATGCTGACCACAATGTTATAAGGCATTAGAAAACGGAATCAAATATGACTAAAAGCTGCATGTAAACCGTCTTTTGTACATGTGGATTGCTACATCTGTACTGCTTTAAATTACAGTGTTCTGGGAGTTGCAGAATTCAAACGCACATGGCTTACATAGATTTACAGCGCAATCCTAACCAATTTTCCAGCATCGATGCAGCCATGCCAACAGGGCGCACACTACATTTTGCGATGCGGGGGTAGTCATTGAGGCCTTTTCAAGGTGAGGGAACATTTGTTTCCTTACCTCAGGGCTGCATTGCGGCTGCACTGGTGCTGGAAAGTTGGTTAGGACTGCGCTACCAGGTTACAATCCTACACATACAGTGCTTACTTGGGAGTAAGTTCCATTAAACTCATGCTGCTTACTTCTGAGTAGACATGCACAGGATTGCACTATTAAACTTCCCTGAGCAAATATAAAACAAATAAATGAAGATCCCTACAAATAGATTTTAAACAAACTGTACACTGAGATATATAGTCTTAATTTAAGTTACTGTGTAATTGTTATACCTTCCCAATTTGAGAGAGAAGAACTGGAGATATCTCCTGGTTGGGAATCACTTCTGTGTCAAATAATCAGCTGAAAAAATTTAACTACAGAAAGATTTAAACTAATATGATGATAATCTTAACCCATAAAGCTTGCTATTATCAAGATGCACACAGTAAAGTGTTTTGACAATGCTGACTATTATGGGAGGGAAAACACATATAAGACAATTCCACCATAATGTAAAAGCAAAAATGGGGACAAAAAAACCCCACACACTTCCATTTTTCAAAGCATCTTTAAGCATCTTATGAAGGAAAATGTAGTGCAATTATATTATATAGTGAGTACAAAAGAGTACTGTATTCTTTTCTCAGCTCTCTAATAAGGCATTAGTACATACTAGCCTTATGAATACTGTGTGTAAATCACATCAAATTCAGAGGGTCTGATTATAATAAGAGCTAGGGGAAAAAACATTAACTTTCCAGGTTGTTGTTAACAAGTAGCTCTTGTTTACAACTCTATATTTATAGACCGGGGGGAGGGGGGGAAGCAAATTGTCAAAGGACAAAGATGAATGCAGCTGAACAAATTCAGCCTTGATTTAGACAAATCATATCTTGTCATGTTTTCTTCTAAAAGGAAACATTTCTTTTTAAGGTGAATAAGAGCATAAGTTCATTAATGTGCTTTACTGTATAATGTTATGTATCCAGTACCATTAGCCTGCCTTCTTAAAATAAATTATACTAATGCATTTCTGCTTCCCTAGTTCTAGTCCAAGATACAAAATATGACAGGCATGCAAACAGACAGCTTTTGTGAGTGGCACAACACAGCTTAGGAGGCCGATAATGGAATACAGAACCTTTCACCTGTATGTTGCTTCTGCAAATCCAGCTTGCTCTGTAGTGACCAAAAGTTATTACAGCCTGACGGCTCATCAAAAGCCTATGTGAAAGGCAGTTGGCAGCCTCAAACTAGCTCATCACAGGTGAGATGTCCACTTCATAAAATTATTTGGAATAAATAGCTGCACTGCTGTTTAAATGGCACTTCCTCATGTGATTTGGGCGCCGCCATCTTGGATCTTGCGAGATTTTGCGAGATCCAAGATGGCGCCACCAAAAAAGGTAAGCTATTTAAATTTTAAATGCGGCGGCGGCTTCACTGGGCCCAGAACGGATACGGGACTAGAGCCTGGCCGGGACGAATGGCAAGCCTATGTTTGTGACTTTCCAATGGCATCTGGTTGGCCACTTTGGGAAACGGAATACTGAAATAGATAGACCCTTGATATGATCCAGCAGGGCTCTTCTTATGTTCTTATGCTTCAGCTGCGGCATTTTCATATTGTTGGAGATTTGTTCATTATTTTTCCCCTTTCCAAGGACAAATCACAGCCTACAGAGTTAAGGCTTCAACAGCACTTCCATTATATGAGTCTCTTATTTGTACATGCTGTCACCATCACAAAACAAACACTTCTAAGGCATCCGCTAGTGCTTTGGTTCACGTTTGTATAGAACGCAAAAACTCACCCAAAAAAAACACCCCACACACAGACACACAAAAACAGATTTACTTTCTTTTTTTCTACCTGATAATCTCTAATGCTCAATTTTTAAATTGGTTAAACAACTATCTAGCTTTTCCACTCCTCCAAAAATCAAGCAACCTGTTTTCAATGAGATTATATTTCTCCAAATGTAACATGAGTGTAACTTGCATAAACCTACTACTGAGGCAAACATCAGTCAATAGTTCCTATGTAATTCCTTAAAATAAACACATAGCTATACAACACTATACAATTAACAGTTCCCAGGACACAGATTTGGAAGGGGAGAGGGGAAGAGAGTTAATGGGTTTTTTGACAGTTTGTACGTACACTATCAGAGGAGTTTGCTTCGGAGTGGAAAGGGGGAGGGGAGGAAAAGCACTGATCAGTTGATTTATAACACAACAATTAGTCCTTTGAACTATCTTTCATGTTTTTTACTACTGGCTTCAGATGCTCCTGGGAAAAGGAGAAATCAGCTGTGGCAGCAATGTAGTATTATAAGAACCCAGAAAAATAGTATAAGGACTCAATCTTACCCAACTTTCCAGCACCGATTCAGCCGTGCCAACAGGGTGTGCACTGCATCCTGCGGTGGTGGGGGGGGCAGTCACAGAGGCCTCCTCAAGGTAAGGGAACATTTGTTCCCTTACCTTGGGGTTGCATTGCGGCTGCATCGACGTTGGAAAGTGGGATAGGATTGGGCTGTAAGAGATCCAATGGTTTTACTGGATCTCATCTAGAATAGCCTGGGAGAAGGAGCAGTGGCTACAACAGCAAGGAAGGAACAACTGCAACAAATAAAGTGGTCTTTCTGGATTAGCCCAAAGGTCCATCTAGTCCAGCATCATGTTTCCCTCAATGGCCAACCAGAAGCCTCTGGTAAACTCTTATAAAGGCATGGCCCTCTTTGCCCCTGCTCTTTTGCAACTCCTATTCAATGGCATTGAGTCTTCGAATTTGGAGATAGCATACAGCCATCATGACTAGTAGCCAGTCATAAACATGTCCTCCAAGAAACTGTTTTTCCTTTTCTAAGCTAATAATCATCACATCATCTTGTGGTAGTGGATTAATTACGTGCAGAGTGAAAAGTACTTCCTTTTGTCTGTCCTCAGTCTCCTGCCAATCAGGTTCAGAGAATTACGATCCCATTATGAGTCTAATGTTGTGATAAAGTGAGAAAAACCTATCTCTATCGACGTTCTTCACATCATGCAAGATTTTATAGGCATCAATCATGACCCCGCCAATCACTTTTTTTCTAAACTAAAAAACTCCAAATACGGTTCCTTTTCCTTGTACGGAAGATGTTCAAGCCCTCTGATCATTTTGGTTGCCCTGTTTCTCACCTTCTCCAGCTCAATAATATCCTTTTGAGATGTGGTATCCAGAACTTTACATCAAACACGGTATTCCAGATGTGGCCACATCAAAAATTTGCATAAGGGCATTATAATATTAACAGTATTATTTTCAATCCCTTTCCTAATGACCCCTAGCATGGAATTAGCCCTCTTCACAGTTGCCACACACTGAATCCATGTTTTCATCATCCAATTATCTACCGTGACTTCAGGATTTCTTTCCTGATTAGTCACCAACAGCTCAGATTCCACCCATCTGTATGTGGGTGGGATCGTCTGCACTTTACACTTTTTGACTCTGAACCATATTTGGTATTTTGTTGCCAGCTCACACAGTTTGGAGAGATCCTTTTAGAATTTTTCACAATCTGCTTTGGTTTTCACTACCTTGAACAGCTTGGTAACATCTGCAAAATGTTGCACTTACCCTCTAGTCATTTATGAACAAGTTCAAAAGCAGCAGCCCCAATGCAGATCCTTGGGGACCTCATCTTTAACTTTCCCTCCATTGTGAACATTGTTTGTGTATTGCTACTCTCTGCTTGCTGTTCTTAAACAAGTTTTCAGTCCATTAAGGGACCTGTCCTCTTATTCCATGCTACGTTTACTCAAGAACTCTTAATGCAACTAAAGAACAGTTTAAGTTAATAAAGTTAAAGTAAAACCACTGAAAACCAGCAATATCTCTTCCTACAACTGGAGCTGCAAGGGGAACCATCCAAGTTAATTCTGTATCAACAGAGGCATTTCATATCTCCTATATGGCCATCTCTCACCTGTGGAACATCACATATGCTTCCCAAATATGCAGAACGTTGGAGTCTTGTACACACTAAGGCCTGTATCTAACTGTTTTATGGAGCACTGCCTTCATATAAGAACATAAGAACATAAGAAGAGCCCTGCTGGATCAGGCCAAAAGCCCATCTAGTCCAGCTTCCTGTGTCACACAGTGGCCCCACCAGATGCCTCAGGGAGCACACGAGACAACAAGATACCTGTGTCCAGTCGCCACTCCCTTGCACCTGGCACAGAGAAAACCCACAGTACTTCAAAGAAAGAGCTTCAAAGAAAGCTCCTTCCATTCCTGGAACACGTGTTCTGCTCATGCAAGGATAAATCCTTCTGGATATGCTCTACACTCTGCAAAAAGGTTATTATTATTATTAACAGTATTTATATACTGCTTTTCAACAAAAAGTTCACAAAGCGGTTTACAGACAAAATCAAATGATTAAATGGTTCCCTGTCCCAAAAGGGCTCACAGTCTAAAAAAGATGCAGAACACCAGCAGCAAACAGCCACCAGAAAAGACACTGTGCTGGGGGGAAGCGTTGTTAGGATACAGCACTAAGCATTGGATTGGGCAAATTTCTAGAAATTTTGAGCCAACAAAGTGAAAAAATCAACTGTGCTGTACATAACAAATAACAAAAACAAAAAAAAAAACCCTGAAGACTATTTCACATACTCACACTTGCTTACACACATATGCGCGCACATGCACATACACACACCGATTGTGCCCCCCCAATCAACAAAGTCAGGTAGTACAGTAATGAACAAACAGTCTGTGTCCACCTTTATTGACTTTTCTAAACAGCATATTTGATATTTTTGCTAGCAGTCCTTGGATTCCACTATGCTAGAAGGATGCTATTCCATGCTTATTGAAATTGCCCTCTAACTGCTGAAATTACAGATTTTTTTTCCTCCACATATGGTCAAAATCATAACCCAGAGAAAAGCATGTTCACTTACAGCCCAGTCCTAAACAACTTTACATTGTCAATGCAGCCAGCAATGCAGCCCTGAAGTAAGGGAACAAACATCCCCTTACCTTGAGGAGTATTTATTTATCGGCATATAGTTGACAACAAATACCGTAGTAACAATATATAATAAATGATGCTGAATAATAATAAATGCCAAACAAAATAAAAAGTAAAGCCAACTAACACACCATCCCCTTTCCCCTTGTCGAGCCCCAGCAGCCCTATGGGGCTACTTGGAGGAGCGCCAGCAAAATGGCGGGCGCAACTCCAAACAGCCCTGTGTCAGGCTTTCAAGCCCGGGATGGGGGATAGAATTCAGTGGAGGCCTCCGCCGAGCCTGCCCCCCTTCCGGGTCTGATCCACCCTCCTCCCCACCCTCTCCCTGCCCCAGAATGCATCCTCCCCGCCCTCCCCCCGCCGGCCGGCAAGGAGCTCACCTGCCTCCAGCGGACACAGCTCCTTCCCTGGTGGAGGCCTGCCTGCGCTGGCCTACACACCGGTGGGACAGGCCTCCACGCTGTCACAACGTGCTTTACGACATGTTTGCAAAAGTGTGGAGCCCAGTCCCACCGGCAGAGGCCGGCTTAGGATTGGGCTCTCAGAAGAAGCTGAAAAAGAGCACCTCGTGAGCAAGTAGCCTGCCATTTAAAGTTGTTGAGTTTCATCCAAATGAATAGATCCTGAAAGAGATCAGGGATCTCTTGAATGAAGTTCCCTTCAACTAGTAGATCTGCTACATCCTTTTGTCAGTCACGGCCTATATTGTATTCTTACTCCTTAGCAGATCCCCTGGCAGGGACTTCATTGCCTATCATTAGAAGCAAGAGTGCTTCTTAATTGGGAGATCTACATGACTGCAGCTAATCTGTCAGATGGACAGTGGTCTGTTTCTGGCAGCAGACAGGAGCTTTCCCAGCCAGCAGACCTGATGTTCCCATAATGTCCATTCAGCCATTGCTCAAAACATCCTGAGGAAATGATGTTCCACTTTAAACAGTATCTTGCTTCCTCTATAATCAAGTCAAAATGGCAATACTGTTCGGTGACTTCAACTTGGATCTCGTGTGAACAGCATCAGTTTTTTGCAGAATGTATCCCATTTGTTGCGAACAGTAAAGACAAAACGTTTTGTGAAAGAGGATCACAACTACTATAAAGATGTGATAGCTGTTCAGCATTGTTTATTTAAATGCACTTATACCCCACTTTTAAGATAAAATATGAAGGTAATTAAGAAAAAAATAGCAACAATTAAAATATTAAAATACATAATCAAACATAAAAGCAATTTAAAATAGCACTCTTGAGAACCATGAACAGCTAAGAATAGAACACATCCAGACAGCAAAATACCTTCCAAAACAGAAAAGGCTTTCGTTTCCACTGGCAAGAGAGGGAACCTGCCAAACCTCTCTAGGAAGGGAATTCCATAACAGAGGAGCTGCCACTGAAAAATTCCCGTCCCTGGTAAGCATCACAGCACCAGGGAGGGGGAAATAACAGGCATAGCAAAGCAACAGCAAACATTAGGTTCTGGCCAGCCCAACCACAAAGCCATGTGACGCGAATTGCATAAGGATGAGTGGTGGAAGGAGCAGTGGATTTGGGGTGCTCTTCACCCGGACTCTGATTCTACCTCCCTCCAGAGCACTGCAGACATAGCTGCACTGATCCGTTCCCCACTAGCTAGATCAGATCATCCCCTTCTGTTCCCGAGCTCTGTCCTCGCACAAGGTTTAAAGTTTAAAGGGAATGTATCCTTTTAAACTTTAAACCTCATGTGAGGTCAGAGTGCAGGAGATAAAGTGAGGAGATAAGAGCTTTTTTTCCATTTTCTTTCCAGTGCTGCTGAAAGAAGGGAGGGGGATTTTTTTTAAAACAACAACACTGCACTCTGGATCATTTCTCCTCGTGCTTGAATACCTGGAGAATCTTTCCAGATTTAGGGCCCAATCCTATTCTTCCCCACCCCCCGCCGATGCAACCAAACCAAAACAGCTTGCGCTGCATCCTGCGGGGGAGGGGAAGTTGCAGAGGTCTCATCTGGGTAAGGGAACAAATGTTCCCTTACCCAGGGGTAAGCCATCGAGGCCTGACCTGGCCTACTGGGATCTGCACCAGCGAAATCAACTGGTGTACATCTGTGTGGGTCAAGATCGGGGGAGAGGGTCCGGGAAGGATGCTTGGTGGCACTGCTGCAGCTGAACCCACTCCATTCCTGCTGGTGGAACACTAGTTCCGCCAGAGAGACATGCTAGAAGAGTCAGTGTAAGGATGAGTTTGTTTTGTTTCAGTTCTGTACTTTATTTTTTTTCACCCTTCCCTGCAAAACTGCATTCATACAAAATCAAATTCAAAAAGTTAAGATTGGGCAAAAGTTGGGTTCCTTCTTCCTACAGCAGAACACTGCTAGGTTGGCAGAAGCTGGGACAGGAGATGGAAGATCACTCCGTCATGCGTAACTCGGGTCTTGAACTGCTGTACTACCACCAACCTTCTGGTTTGCAGTTCAGCGTCCACGGCCCACTAAGCCACCACGGCCCCAACATAAATTGGTATCGGTAAATTCCACCAATAAGTAAATGGAAAGTCCAACATGATCACATTTAATTTTAAAAAAGGAAACTTCTCAAAAATATGTGGATCAATTAAATGGAAGCCAAAAATGCATCAGTGGGGGCCAGGAGGTCAAATTTCTTCAGATTCCTGAGAGTCATTTAAAACCTCTGTAATCAGACATTCAGATAAAATACGTGTACCGCACTGTGGTGGCTAGTGAATTTTGGAATTAGAAGACTTGTAGAGGCATATGCAATATGCATTTCTACCCTTTATTATTTGGGAATATAGTATGTAGTGTTTCACCACACCTACGCCTTTTCTTATGCATACTATGCTGTTTGGACACACCCTTCTTTGCCCATCTAGTGAAAAACCATAGCCAT